>NC_061163.1:46680907-46906675 GCF_022113875.1 Hydra vulgaris
ATATTTATTTTTTAAGTATGAACGAAGCATAACTGTTTTTCTAAATGGTTTAGTCACAAATGGCTTGTCATTTCCTCTGAGGATTATAGTCTTTAATGGTGCGTGTAAATTCAAAGTTTTACTAAATATTTTATTAAGTTTACAAATATCTTGACAAAATTTTTAATCACCATTAAAGTGTTTCAAAAAAAAATTATAAAGGGAAGTTTTTGAAGGATCCATACAATATTTTTTTGGGTGGTAGCCAAAAAATAGATCTGCACATAGTATAGACAAGCTGGTGATGATCACTCACATCTGCACAAACAGCATTTGTATGTTGAAAACAAGACTTTCTGTTTGTAGGGATGAGATTAATACAAGAAGGGTTTATAACCGATTTAAAACAAGTTGGTGATTGTATTAAATAGTTGGTGATTGTATTAAGTATTGATAGTGTTCTAAGAATTTATTAGAACTAGTTCTAAATTAAAGTCGCCTATTATAATAAAATCATTAAAGCATTGAAATTAAACGCGCTTATTTAATGTGAATGAAGAAATATTCATTTATCTGAGTTTGAGGCTTATAAATAGCTAAATTAGTCATTTTCGATTTTTAATATAATTTCAAAAGTGATGATTTGCACATCAGGAGGTATAACTACTTTATTTAACCTTCTTAAAGGGTTGTTTTCATTAATATATACTAGAATATCTTCACTTAGTTTAGAAATGTCAAGATGGTAAAAAGTTTTATAATCTGTTAATAAGAACTGATTGATTAAAAAAGATTATAGACGGTATTTTAGATGAAGCTTTATGCATACCATTCATGTGTATTAAAAATAACAATGGCCCTAGGATTGATCCCTGTGGGACTTGACACATTATATTAAGAGTTCCTAAATTTTACTGCATAACATACTGTTTTCTGTTACAAAGATAATTTTCGATCCATTTATAAGTCGACCAAAAATCCCGTAAAAGTTTATACAGTGACCGACAGTATCAGTAATTCAACTATATCAAATGAAGTGGAAATTTTATTTACAAGCTCAATGATAGCATATTTAGTAGAACAATACTTTTGAAACCCAAAATGATTTTCAAATAAGACTTTATTGTCAAGTAGTTAAAAACTCTATTGTAAAAACCCTTTCAAATATTTTTGAAAATACAGGAAGATGAGAAATTGGACGATGATTAGAGACAATAAACGTATCACTTTTTTTTGAAGATCGGATGAATCTTAGCTAATTATAATTTATCAGAAAAAACACTATTACCAAAAGAAGATGCTATTGAGTAGAAAAAGGATTTTCTAATATCAATAACATACATTACTAGTAATATCATCATACCTACATGATTTGTTACGTTTAGGTTTGGCTAGTCTATCATTAAACTTAGTTTTAGCTTTTTTTTTCAAAAGATATATTAAAGCTGGGTTTCTCTCCCAAAATGAATTAAATATTTTAGTTGAATGCACAATATTTGATGCGAGAGACGGCCCTACATTAACATAATAATTGTTAAATTTTTGACATATGTTTATTTCATTTTTTATAATTTTTTTGTTTAAAGTCAATTTTTGTGGCAAACGAGCGTGCTTTATTTTTTTTCTCTCGGTAACTTGATTGATTATGGACTACGTTTTCTTTATATCAAACTGATGTTTATCGAGTTGATTAAAAAAGTAACTATACTATTATACTACCAACTAAATATAATTGTCTTGTTCTCATACGCCAAAACCACCCCTTATGAAAGTCGGTAATTGTCTTAACTTTTTTTTTATACTTTGGAAAAATTGTTAGTAACTTTTGTACGCTTTTTCATCTCTTTCATTTTTAGTTTGAAGAAACTTTACATAGAATTTTTGTTTTCTTTTAAATGACTTGATAAAAATACTTGTCTTTTTAATTTCTTTGACCCGACTTGTTGTTCTGTGCAAGATTATTAATTTTAGTACAAGAATTGCTTAAGCTATGGTCAGCCATAAGAAAATGACAATAACAGTTGTAGAGAAATAAATGTATATCGTCACCAGTAATGTATGACTATTTTTTAGAAATAAAGAAAAATTTTGAAAAAGTACTTTTATCCTATTTAATTTCTTAACTTTAAATAAAAATTAAAAAAGCAGTTATTTTAAAAATTTTTGAAAAGATTTTCCTTTCTTATTTTTTCCATCTTATGCTTTATATATACATCTCTTTGATGTTCTTGCCCTGGTTAACCTTTTAATGACTGATTAAAAAGGTATTTAAGAATAAGTAACGTTATTTTAATAGCGCCAAAACGCAGAATATCTAAAATACCCACAACAAAAACAAAATAAGTAAAGATTCGGATTTTTGAAAATTTTCGAATCGTATTTCGAATCATATTTTTGATTCGATTCGATTCAAAATTTCAAAGCTTCGCAGTGCCCTAATATATATATATATATATATATATATATATATATATATATATATATATATATATATATATATATATATATTTATATTATATATACATATAAATTTCAACTTTTTTTCTATTATGTATAGTGTCTTTGAGTGTCTATATAGGATCAATATTTAAAGGTAAAAGTTTAAGTTTAGCTAATTTTATAAAAAAACTAATTTGAAGTTTATTAGTCATCTCTGAGTAAAATTAAATTGAATTTTCAACCTTAAATATATTATTGTTACAACTATTAAATAATTCGACTGTCGACTGAAATCGACTAACACATTTTAAAAATTGTGCTTTATTTGAATTTTAAAAACTGATTAAAAGTTGATTTTGTAGAAACATGGAAATAATTTTTTTTTTAAAGTAAATTATCATAAAAAAAAAATAAGTCAATTTATTTTTGTTTTCTATTTTTTAACATCATATCACTTAAATGTTAATGGAACAAAACAACATAAGAACGGCCGCTCCGACAACTGGACAATTTATTCCAAGACCCCAATAATTTAAGAACTGGCTTAAATACTTGCAAAAGTCTTTACAATCATATTTACAATGCGATTGTATAGAAAATATTTTGACTTTGAATCTTCACAAGCGCGAAGAATGATAATGAGACTCCAAAGTAAGACTCTTCACCGTTATCGCCGATAGTCGCCACCGTCATAGCTTGTGCATTTCAAGGTAAAGAAGTGCATAGTAGTGTAAGTTGATTCTCGGAAAAACTATTTAACAATATCATAACCATATCTGACAACGACCTTAACGGACACAATCTAATTTCAACATACATTGAGCGCAACCTTGAAGTTGTAATGAGCACTAACCTTGGAGTATTTTGCATCTGTATAGCTTAAATGTTAGTTTTTTACTTCTAGAAACACTTCAAGCTTTTTCAACAAAATGTACTCTAATATTCTATAGCCTATTAACCAATATACAATCTAATTCAAATTGTATCACTATACCAGCGTCTATTTCATCAGGTACACAACCTTTACGTAAACTAAAATGATTTAAAAACTGATTTTAGGTTCACTCCCAATGGACACGAAACCTAAAAAAGAGGTCATTTGAATGTTCAAAAGACGTTTAGAACGTTTAAAAGACGTTCAAAAGACGCCTTTTTTACGTCACGTACCAACTGGACATTAGAACAAAAGCGTCTATTGAACACTCATGTTTGAAATAAATTGGATTCATCTCTGTCGTAAGATAAGATAATAATAATTCATCTCTGTCGTAAGATAAGATAATAATAATGATAATTTTTTTAAAAAAGAAATAAAATAGTAGTTTCAATATTTTGAAGAATCTATTAATTCTTATCAATGAATGATAACTGTGTTGCATAAGTATTACTTAATCTAGATGCATGAAAATATGGATGTAAAATAACAGTTTTACAAATAAATATACGGTCATCAACTTTTATAACTGTACATATTTTTAATTTAAATTTCTTTTAAAAATATGCACAATATATGGGCGCCTAATTGCTGCTATGCCCCGGGCGTTATGAAAGCTCTCGGCGGCACTGATGCCATGTAACTACAGGTATTAAAGATGAGGCAAAAATTAAAATGTACCAGTTTTCACCGCAATTGAAGTTTTTATTGTATTTATATAGATTAAAAAGTAATAATAATAAACGGAGAAGAAATCAATTGAAGATATTATTTTGTAATCAATTGTTTGTAAGTCAGATGCTCTCACAAAAATTTTTACGTCAACTTAACGCTACGTTACAGATTAGGCTAATATTTTAACTACTCGAGCTTAACGCACGTATTGCTCATTTTAAGCATTACTCATATTAAGCAAAACAGCTGCTACTAGCAACAAGACTGCGTACCATAAGCTATGTTAAACGCGATAATTTATACCCAATAAAATAGTTAACACAATATACAAGATGTTTCTGAGCCACAATTTTTACAAAAAATTGTTAAAACACATTTACTATCTAAAAGTTTCTTATTTCCCACGTAAACAGTTTGTATTATTTAAAACGTTGTTAAACTTAAACGATGCAATCATTAATGATGCATTAATATTTGCAGATTTCTAAAACTTTAAATTCTGATAACAAATACTCACGTTTCTATTATTTTAACTCGAAAATTAAGATGAACTTATACACAAATTAAAATACTATTTAAAAGAAATGCGTATACTGCTTTTAAGTGACTAAAAAAATCTTTAGACAGTTTTAATAAAGTTTAATCATTTTTATCAAAAAGGTGAAATGGTGATAAAAAAAACTTTTTCAAACAGTTGAAATACAAATTAAAACCAAGAAATAAACTAAATCATTAGGAGTTTAAACAAAAAAAGATTTTTATTGACGAAGTTTTATTATTGTTACGACTTAAAAGAGAAAAATGAAAAATTTAACAAGAAAAAAAAAATAAAACTTAAGCGCGTCGGAATAAAAGTTTATAAAGAAGCGTACAGTGTGAATAGAGGAAAATGAGCGTTTTACTGTTTGCACTGACCCGTGTTAATTTTACAACCTCAAAATTGATCATTTGATCTTAACAAACGGACACAAAAGTTTTGTAATATGTGTGCATAACTTGTTATGAATAAGTAAAAAAAAAAAAAAAAAAACCAATTCATCATTGTTCATGTGGTTTAGTAAGAGAAGAGAAGTTTGCAAATTTTAATATCGATTTAATGAATTCAATCTAAAAACTAAAATTAACCGGAGTTGTTTTCATATTTTACGCACTAATATTTACTAAACACACACAAAAAAAACAATGAAGATAGTTTGTTTCACAGGAATAATTCTACTTGTTTGTACACAGGTGCAATCTCAACAGGGACCACCAGGTCCGCCTGGGATCCAAGGTCCACCAGGGCCACCAGGAGAACCAGCGCCTTGTCAAAACGAATGTAAGTACTTTGTGAATGTGATATTACTAGCTTAAGAGTATATAAAACCTTATTTTACTGTCGTATTATACTGTCGTATATACTAGTCTAAAAATCATGAAACTACTACGAAAATAATAAAATTTAAAAATTTGCATTATTTTTCAAGAAAAAAAAAAACAAACAAACAAAAAAACGCTTTTAGTATTTTAAGAACTCCAAAAATGTTCATTAAAAAAAAAAGACATTTTAAAATGGTTTTTTTATTTTAAAATCGTTTATTAAAAAAATAGTTTTACTTAAAAAAGGATGACTTTTTGAAAAAAAATTTCACCCACCAATCATATTCTTTTATATCATTAATTCTTAAGATTGCGTATCGACTTATTTGAGAGTATATACGGTAAGATAATACTTTGCTTTTAAAGAATTCTTAAGATAATTCAATATGGCACTCTTTTAGTAGCAACCAGTGGGGCATTTAGAATTTCAGTGTTTAAAAAAACCTAAAATAATTGTTTAACTTATGGGAATAGTACAAAAAATAAATATATACAACGCGTCCCTCCAAAAAAAACACCTAACTTTCGGAAGCATTTACCCCTTCAAATATCTATTTGGTTGCAACTTTTAAAGTACAATAACAAAGAACTATCTTTCTTTTTTTAATGCTCCTTTTATAGGTGTTGGGAAAGGCTGCGAGCCTCTATGTCTAGTGGGTTGCTGCGGATATCATGGAATGTACGGCAAGTCAAAAAGATGGATTATGGAGCAAGTGTTAAATAAAAAAGAATAATATAGTTTTTTAACATGTATATTTTTAGGTAGAATAAATGTTCTGTTTGTCATTTTTGTTTTGAGTAACATGGATAGTAAAATATAAAATTTATAAAATATAAAAATTAGTTAGCATGTATAAGCTTAACACCATCTCCTCCTAATTTCGTCACCCACCAATCATATTCTTTTATATCATTAATTATTAAGTCTAAAACGGATTGAGAAATATCAGTCACTAACGAATAAACGCAGCCACCGCCACCTGCTCCGGTAATTTTAGGGTGCAATCCATGTTTTTTACATATAGTAATAACTTTATTAACTACAGGGTGAGAGACACCAATCGCTTCCAATAAATGTTGATTGATATCAATTAAATGCTAAAAATACAAGAAACAAAATATAATTACATTTTCATGAAATCATATATCATTATAAATTAAATCATTATCATGAATTTCTGATGAGTCTTTATAAGAAACACCGTAAAATGAAAAAAAAGTGATTTTCAACTAATTTATAATTGCTCAATTCTTTTAAAAACCACTACAATAATACTTGTTCGAGAATTGCACTTGTGATAAAATATCGTATCGATGCTTTTATGCGCCATCTATCATAACTATTAATTACGTGTAAGACACAATCTAAAGTTTGCTAAGTTTACTTTGGTTAACAATTATCGTTAAAAAAAAAAAAAGAAACATTTAGTATTATTGCAATGGGTTGGTTATTTAAAAATATATTTACACTATACATATTACTGAAAGCAAGCATTAAGCGAAGAAATTTATTTTATTTTCCTTTTTATTTATTTATTCCTTTTTATTTACCTGCTAGCCTAGAAAATTTTTTTTTCTAAAAGATTTCATTTCAAGCGGGTAGAGAGCATTAGTTGGACGTCTTAAGAATATTATACAGACTTGTGACGTCTATTATACAGACTTGTGACGTCTATTATACAGACTTGTGACGTCTATTATACAGACTTGTGACGTCTATAAGACTTGTGACGTCTATAAGGCGTAGTATAGATGCCTTACGGACGCATGCTCGTCCGTAAGTCAATGCTCTCAGCAATTACACATTCAATTAAAATTAATAAACACATTCAATTAAAATTAATGCTCACATTCAATTAAAATTAATGTCAATCCAAAAAGACATTTCTTTGTTATTGTTGACTACAAATAATTTTTGATAATCTATCGAAACTTCTCTCATCGTAAGCAATTGTAAAAGGAAGAGTCAAGTCATTTTGGTAGAGTATACACAAGTTAGGAAAACATGATGTCGTCTATTTCTCTATTAAGAATAGATGTAGGTCTTTCTTTGTAGTTCAGTCGTCATTGCTGGAGATATTGATATATAAACTTTAAAAGTAGGGCCGGCGCGAGGGTTTAAATGGGGAGAGGATGCGGGTATTTTTAAACATTTTAACACATAAAAATAAATCTAAATAAATCTAAATATATATATATATATATATATATATATATATATATATATATATATATATATATATATATATATATCATGGCCTAATTAAATTACACGGCCTGATTTGTTGCATTTTCCGTAAAAAAATTAAGAGGCCAGTTTTTTTTACGGCTTAAGTATAAAAACTTAAATTTTTTTATGGTTAAGAGTCTTGTTTGCACTATAATTGTTTTATTTTTATTTTATTAAAATGGTTTAATAATAGTTAGATTTTCTTTGAGTTCTCACATTAATTTGTGCTAGATTTTCTGTTAACTGATTGCCTGCTTCAGTTTATCTCCATAACAAAGAATACTGAAATAGGCTTTCACATAGCTATATCAACACATATTAACATGCTACTAAAAATAATCTTACATATTGCTAAAACTACCCACAACTCTCCATTGGAAATAATTTTAAAGGTTTGTAATTTTGTATTTATTATAATTGCAATTATTAAGTAGAAAACATAAACTTTTCTTTAAATTATTTACACTGCAAAACAAGGTTTTGCATTGTAAATACTTTATTATGCTGCATGTCTCAAACATACAGCAATTAAAATGTAAAAAATCAGGCTATTTATTTACAGTAGCCAAGAAATATCAGGCATACCAACTGTTTTGGAGTCAATAGCTGTTAATAAAATTCTAATTTTTTTTATTGCCAAATAAATGGTTAACATACGTCTTTATTTAAATGGTTTCGCAATGATGAAAAATACAAATTAAAAAACTATAATATATTAGAAAAATCATTGACAAAAATTTGGTATTAAGAGATTATTTGCTTTTTGTGGGAAAGGTGTACTTCCAAAAAGCAGCCCAAAGTGGTAAACAATTTGATGAAGATTGAGAAAACAATCTTTATAAAGAATTTGTTTTTGTTTTTTTGATTGTAGGGCTTCAAAAATATATTCTTATGTTTTGAAATCATAACCTAAAGTTTACATAACAGGTTTATGTTTGAAAAAAGAAATTGATGAGTGTATTACCTCAATGCACCAATCTTAATTTAAGATAAGAACTATTGTTACCGATAACCATTCTACAAATGTTAATGCATTTTTATAGGTTCATAAAGCATATAATGGAGATGGAAAATTATTAATTTATCATTTAGTTTAGAAACGGAGTGTTTAAAATATACTTGTTATTTGATAAACTCGGTTTTTGTTTTTTTCTTCTTGTTGAAGTTACTGCTGATTACATTGCAGGGAATATATTTCTTAAAGTTTATTAAAAGATCACTTATTAAACAAGCAAGAAAAAGCAAGAAAAATAAATGATCAAACCACATATTTTGGTAACAACAAACAAGTTGTCAACATCGACAATATTTGACAAAACAACTGCAGCTACAACTGCTAATTTAGAGTTATTTTTCTGAAAGAAATAACGCAGCACAATTATCATTGTTTTATAAGTTATTTATCATACTTAATTCAAAGCAGAAATTTAATTCATCTAATCAAACTCAGCAATGTTGCTTTGAAAGGTGATAACAAACCCACACTTTATAGAGAAATTGCAAATTGTACTGAAATTTGATCAAAATAAAATTTGATAAATACCTGACATTAACCAAACAAACTTCTTGTGCTCTAATTACAACACTACAAGCAATTGTATTTCTTATGCATGATTTCCTTGAAGAAGGCTTTACATTTGTTTATAATTAATTTACAAAAAAGATCCTTTGGAGCTAGGTTTTGTTAATTATATTTAAATGACCAATAGTAGACTTTTTGTGAGTCTTTTAGAAATGTGCATAAGTATAAGGATTTTGGCAGATTTTATAAAATTTTTACCAGAATTTTGATAATCCTTAAAAAATATTATGCAAGATATTGCTTAGTTGTCTACATAAATACTACTGTCAGCTTTCTGAAGATAGCACAAATATATATACTAAAGCAAGTAATAATGGTAAAAATTAACAAAAAGATTTTGATGTTAAACTTATGATCAATAAACATTATTTTATAAAGAGAAGAACCTGTATATTCAATTCAACCTCTGTCTAATTTTATTTGTCATCTTTTTAGTATTTTATGTTATTTCTTTTATTCTAATAAAACATTGCAGTCATTCTTTTTTAATTAAAAATTTGTGATACAAATTTTAAAGATTTGATCTAACAGTTTCAATTTTACAAATAAAAACCACCAGAAATGGGGAATCAAATATAGATCTCGTATTATATTGCAAATTACTATAAAAAATATTATTATATTTTTTATAGTAATTTGCAAAAAAAAAAATTACATATTCATTTAAAAAAGATCAAGTAAAAGAATTCCAAAAAAGACAAAGACAAAATAAACATTTCTAGCAAAAATGTATTTCTTTTTATTTCAATTATAAAAAATACAAAACTAAAAACCTTTTTTTTGTTCAATGGAGAGTTTTAGGCAATCTTAGCAACATGAAAGATTATTTTTAGTAGCATATTGGTGGGTTGATATAGTTATCTGGAAGCCTATTTCAGTACTCTGTGTTGTTGGAATAAACTGAAGCAGGCAATCAGTTAACAGAAAATCTAGCACAAATTAATGTGAGAACTCAAAGAAAATCTAACTATTATTAAACCATTTTAATAAAATAAAAATAAAACAATTATGGTGCAAACAAGACTCTTAACCATAACAAAAAATAAGTTTTTATACTTGAGCCATAAAAAAACTTGCCTTATAATTTTTTATGGAAAATGCAACAAATCAGGCCGTGTAATTTAAGTAGGCCGAGATATATATATATATATATATATATATATATATATATATATATATATATATATATATATATATATATATATATATATATATATATATATATATATATATATATATATATATATATATTCCGAAAAATATTTCAATCAATTCCATGAAAACTACTTCCATACTTGAAATCAACGATACTAATGATTAATTTGGATAACTATTTTAAATGTTTGTTTGTTTATTGGCCTACAAACCATGCTTACTAGCTATTGTATTATCAATTGATTCGCTGCAAAGTACTACCTTACATTGTTGACACAATCTTTTTATAAACAAGCAAAATATGTATGCGACTGTCCCATAGATTGTTTCATAAGAATTGCAACAGGAAATCTGTTTCAAAGAACATTACTTTTTTTATTATCTTTAAAAAATAGATAATCTTTTTTAATTAGTTATATTTGCTAATCTTCAAATAAGGAATTTATATCCATCATCACACTAAAATCTGTTTCTGCCAGGCAATTGCTATTAGACTTGCTAGTTTCTACTGACAACAACAAAAGGATATTATGGTAAGCTACTCGAAAAACAGATTGTCTGTCATTCCACCCTCCTTTGCTCAGTATAGTTCCAAAAACACTTTCTAAGCAATCTTAGTTGAAACAAGATGTACAAACACAAGGAAATCTTTCCAAGAGAAGTTCCTGACACAATTCCAGTATACTGATAATCGCAACATATTACCTCCAATGACTAGCTATTTAGGATTGGGATTGTACAACACAAAACTTCTATTTCTTAATCCAAGTTTGGAATTCTCTCAACCATATTGTGTTATTTTCATTAGTTGTTATAGCACAACGAGCAGGTTTATCATCATGAAGCTTTCTTGAATTTAACAGATCAAAAAGAATATCAAATTTTTTCAACAAACTGAGCAGTTGCTCTTATTGTTGACGATAATATATTTTCAATGACACACAAAGGCTAGATTAACTCTCATTTTTAGAAATGCTTCAGGATCAAGATGTTTGTGAGACAAATTTTAATGCCAGACGGATAGGATTGCATTTGTCTATCTCGTAAAGTATTCGAATGTCATCGATGTCAAGGCCATCGCTCTTGACATTTCTAAAGCGTTTGATAAAATTTGGCATGCTGGTCTTCTTCATAAGCTTTCTTCTTACGGTGTATCTGGAAACATCTTTAAGATTATTGAATCCTTCCTTTCCAATCGTAGTATAAAAGTTGTTCTCGATGGACAGCACTCTTCCTCTTAGTCTGTAACCTCAAGGGTTCCTTAAGATTCAATACTTGGCCCTATACTCTTTTTAATTTACATTAACGATCTTCCAGATATTCTCACATCTAAGGTGGCATTGTTCGCTGATGATACTACCATTTATTCTTGTCACGATAAGAAGCCGACTCCCTCTGATTGCTTGCAGGGGGCATCTGAGCTTGAAAAAGATCTCACTTCTGCTACAGCATGGGGCTCACAGTGGCTGGTGAACTTTAATTCAGATAAAACTCAATTTTTTTCAGCCTATCATTATTGCAATAATTTAGACCTTAATATATTTATGAACGGTAAAGTACTCAATTAGTCTCCTACCCTTCATTTTCTTTCACCTTATATCAAATCTGTTGCAAAATTAGCATCTGCTAAGGTTACATCTCTTTATCCAGTTCAACACTTTCTTACTCTGGATTCTATTCTTTATCTCTATAAATCTCAAATCCGACCTTGTATGGAATACTGTTGCCATATCTGGGTGGGTCTTCTAATGATGCCTTTTCTCTGTTAGACAAGGTACAAAAATGCATTGCAAACATAGTTGGACCTGCTCTTGCAGCCAACCTTCAACTTCTGTCACATCGTCGTAATGTTGCTTCTCTTTCTCTTTTCTACGAATACTATAGTGGGCACTGCTCTAAAGAGCTAGCGCTCTTGTGCCATCTACTAAAATTTATTCTGGTGTTACTCGTCATTCAATTAAGTCTCATTCTTTTTCTGTTACTATTCCTAAGTGCTTCAAAAACTCTTATTCGTCTAGTTTTTTTCCTCGAACATCAGTTCTTTGGAATTCGCTTCCTTCGTCTTGCTTTCCTGATTCATATGATTTGCAATCTTTTAAGTTGTCTGTCGATCGTTATCTTGCTCTACGGTCTTCATCTTTTCTCTTCCAGTAACTTCCAACACTAATTAGTGGTCGCTTGCAGCCTTGTTGGAAGCGAAGATGTGATGCCATGAAACCATCAATATCAATGCTATGTCGCATAAGGTTATTGCAAACATTTTTAATTAGATGAAGGGGAAAACAAAGATAATATGAATTTTTAAAAAACCAAGTATTTTAATTGCTGCAATATTAGTTGATCCTTCATCACACACAATAAACTGAACTAACAATTTACATTTCTGAACTCTTGATATAGCTTCTTGAATAAATTTAGCAAAATTAACTGTTAAAACAGTTGAGTTACTAAAAAAATATGAAATTGGTTGTTTCCATTTAGTAGCAATACCTCGGATAATGAAAACTAGGGCCTGATTCAGTGGTTTCTTGTGCTTTATTCCAAAACCAACATCCACACTTTTATCATAATCTAAGTGTTGCTTAAGTGCCATCTCATCCAATACTAAACTGCAATTACGATCTTGTTGATTCATATTATTAACACAAAGTTTTAGTAAAGTAAACAACTTGGTTTATAAAAATTAACTACTAATTAGTGGTTACTTGCAGCCTTGTTGGAAGCGAAGATAATAAAAAAAAAAAAAAAAAAAAAAAAAAACTTTTGTGAGAACCCAGTTTGCATATTGCTATAAGCTCTTGTTAGAAACAAAGTCAATGTAGTACAACTTGGTAAAGAAAAGATATTACCTAAAATTTTAAAGGTTTGTGGACTATGAAAAAAAAACTCGTAGCCCAAGTAATTTATCCATATTGTTTAACGATTTCCTTTTATATGGCGGTTTTTACTAGTCAAATAAAACTCATTTTTATTTGAAAGTTTTTGCATATCATCGGTTTCTATGATTTCTTATAGCAGGTGTTTTTCTTTTTTCCTCTACAGATGATGGTGGATTTGGAACATTAAATACAGTAGAGATGGCATTATAAAGAAGACGTCTTCCTCCATTGTTTGTAAATTGTATCTTCAAAATAAACACAAACGATATTCTTTGTTCAAAATTTCAAAAGACTTCCCATCAAGATTTCCTCTTCGCCAATTTATAACCCATTTCTTACACCTGTAAAAATAAAAATAACATTAATAATATATACATTTCGTTGTATACTAATTGTATTATAATTAAATTGTATAAATTACCCAGTAAAATAACTTGATAAAAACTTCGATTTATTCCAAAAGAAAACAAAAACACATCAATTGGAAAAGTTCCTACTTTAATTTTATTTTTCAAAACAATACAAAAATAACAATAATAATATTAAGGAATAAATTATATCAATTAAACTTGATGCTTAGTTAGTTAAGTTGCTCTGCTTCATGTCCTCCTGCCTAGTAGGATACGCTTTTATAGGCAAAGGCAAAGTGAACATAACTCAGACTTAAAACACCCCCTGCCTTGGGGCTCTTGGTTGAGTAAAGGTTAGAGATTGCACCTCGGTAAAAATACTCATTTTGGGCAGATGTTAAATGCATCCAGCTACTGTCTTGTAGAAGGCCTTGTAGGCAAAAACTTTAGGGGTAAACAGATTCTATTTGTTGACCAGCCTCGCACCAGATGTATTTATTATACATTGTTTCCGGTTTACGATGTTGAAGCTGAATCTTCTTGACTCAATGCATGGGTTTTGCTTGTGTCTCTGTTTTTATGCCTAGGCATCTCATTCTTTTATCTTCTAATGAGATTACAGCTCTAAAACTCAGTTTTATGGTTCTGAGGCCAGCTGGTAATCAGGTTTCCCGAACTCTGTGGTAGCTTTCAGAGAGGCTGATTCCATCAACAGATGAAAAATATCAAAATATTAAGAGTGCCATGATGCGCATGGATGGTGTTCCTGTTTGCACTTTTGGTGTGCATTGTCAAGGCCACATTTGGAGCCCTTTGTTACGGCTTAGGGTTTATTAGTAGTAATGAGGCAATTGCTTAGACTATTAAACAGTGCACTGAGTACTGTCTATGCTTTTAGTCAAGTTTATTAACAAATTTAAAAATGAATTAAGCACCAAAAACTATAAAACACAAAAAACCATCGTCATCACCAAGTTCTCTAAACCTATTGTTTACTAATATGTGTGGTCTTCGTAGTAACTTTTCTTATGTTGAGTCTTATCTCTTGCAAAGTTCACCAGACCTACTTGCTCTTTGTAAGACTAATTTGAGTTGCTGTCTCATCTTGTGATCTTAATGTCGATGGTTATCTTCCTTTAAATTGTAAAGACTCTAATAGTCACATGCTTGGCCTGGGCATTTACACTCGTAAGAATTCACCCATTTGTCAGGAAACTAGGTTTGAATCCACAGACTATACTTTTATGTGCTTTCGTTTAGCACTACTTCACTCGGTTGCCTTTCTCTTTGTTTTATATCGCTCTCCTTCATCTCAACTGACTGCACTCTTTTTGATGTTATTTCTGATCAAATTGACCAAGCTCGCTTTCTTTATCCATCAGCCAATATTGTTGTTGTTGGTGACTTTAATGCTTATCACACTGAATGGCTTAGCTCTAGTGTCAGTGACTCTGCAGGCGTTTAAGCCCACAACATGCCTTTCTCAATCCCTAACTCAAATAGTCAACTTCCCAACTCACTTTCCAAACAATCCGAATCATTTACCTTGTTTATCAACGTATGTCTTGTTTCTGATCCTAATCAGTGCTTAGTTTCTCCACCTTCACTCTGAGGGTGATCACGGTTTGATAAGAGTGATCACGATTCTGATCACGGTTTGATCTCTCTAAAACTATTATATCATTCTTCTTCATTATCTGAACGCCCTATCATCTTACCTCTTACAGCTATCTTAAAGCTTACTGGAACTCTTTCCATGATTTTCTGTGTGAAAGCCCGTTCGTAGAAATCTTTCTGCTGACAAATGTGCCTCTTACATAATTTTGTGGATTCAGGCTGGCATGGAAACTTTTATTCCCTCTTGATGAGTCCAGGTCAAGTCTCACTCTTTTCTATGGTTTTTCTCACATTGTGCTGCTGCAATTTTCAACTGAAACCATTACTTCCATATCTATAAGCAAAATAATTCTCCAGAAAACAGACATCTGTTTATTACTGCTAGAAACCATTGTAAAAAGGTTTTGTCTAACGCCACTATTTCTAGGTAATGAAATCTTGTATTTCATCACAAAAATTAGGCTCTCGTAACTTCTGGAGAATCTTTAACATTATCTATAACAAGGAAAAATCTGTTATTCCACCTCTCTTGTATGTTTCAGATTGTGTCACCTCAACTAAAGGCAAAGTCAAATTTTTTGCTAAATACTTTTCATCAATATCATCTCTTAATTCCGTCTAACTACCGTCCTATTAGTCTTCTTCCTACCATTAGCAAGGTTCTTAAATCTTTAATTAACAAACACTTAATCTCTCATCTTGAATCTAATAACTTACTTTCTGATCATCAATATGGATTTTGATCTTCTTGTTCTACAGCTGATTTGCTAACAGTAATAACCAATAGGTTTTATAGTGCATTAGATAAAGGTGGAGAGGTTATGGCCATCGCTCTTGACATTTCTAAAGCTTTTGATAAAGTTCAGCATGCTGGTCTTCTCCATAATTCTTCTTCATACAATGTATCTGGTAACATCTTTAAGATTATTGAATCTTTCCTTTCCAATCGTAGTATAATAGTTATCCTCAATGGGCAGCACTCTTCTTCATATTCTGTAACTTCAGGGGTTCCTCAAAGTTTAATCCTTGGCCCTATACTCTTTTTAATTTACATTAACATTCTTACAGATATTCTCACATTTAAGGTGGCATTGTTTGCTGATGATACTACCATTAATTCTTGTCATGATAAGAAGCCAACACTATCTGATTGCTTGGAGGGGGCATTTGAGCTTAATAAAGATCTCACTTCTGCTACAGCATGGGGCTCACAGTGGCTGGTGAACTTTAACTCAGATAAAACTCAACTTTTGTCAACCAATCATTATCGCAAAAACTTAGATCTTTCTATATTTATGAACAGTAATGTACTCGATTAGTCACTTACTCTTCATCTTCTAGGATTAACTCTTAATTCCGTTCTTTCTTGGAAACTGTATATCAAATCTGTTGCAAAATTAGCATCCACTAAGGTTGCATCTCTTTATCCAGTTCAACACTTTCTTACTCTGGATTCTATTCTTTATCTCTATAAATCTCAAATCCAACCTTGTATGGAATACTGTCGCCATATCTGGGTGGATCTTCTAATGATGCCTTTTCTCTGTTAGACAAGGTGCAAAAATGCATTGCAAACATAGTTGGATCTGCTCTTGCAGCAAATCCCCAACCATTATCATATTGTCGTAATGTTGCTTCTATTTCTCTTTTCTACAAATACTATAATGGGCACTGCTCTAAAGAACTAGCGTCTCTTGTGCCATCTAATAAAATTTATTCTTGTTTTACTCGTCATTCAATTAAGTAAAATACTTTTTCTTTAGTGTTTTTTTGCTTGAACATCAGTTCTTTAGAATTTACTTCATATTGCTTTCCTGATTCATATAATTTGCAATCTTAAGTCGTCTGCCAATTGTTATCTTGCTCTACCATCAACATCTTTTCTCATCCAGTAACTTCCAACTCTAATAGTGGTTGCTTGCAGCCTTGTTGGAAGCAAATGTTAAAAAAAAAGAAAAAAAAAAAGGTCTTACCTATCTTTGTTTTTTGGAAAACAAAAAAATGACACATTTTCATTGGCTACTCCACTTGTATTTGTGTAGTTAACTTCTTCACAATTCAAAGGCATTTCTTTATACTGAAAACTGTTATTTAAGGAAAAACCCAATATAATATACAGAAAACACTTAACAGTTTCATCTAAATTTATTACATAATGCCTTGCGCATACAATTAGACTTTAAATAAAGTAAATATAAAAGAGTCAAGAGCGCTTGTTCTCTATTAAAAGTTTCGATAAACCATATTTTTAAATGATAGTAATAATATTTAGTTGGTAATTAATAATACTATTATATTATATATAATTTAATACTTTTTAATAATAATAATAATAAAAATAATAATAATAATAATAATAATATAGCTATACTACATAATACTGTTAGTAATAATCAGTGCTGTGGAGAACATGGGTTGGAGAACCCCTCTCCCCACCATAAAACATGTTAGGGCCCCAAAATCTTTACAATAACCTTCTATTAGGAATTTTAGGACTTGCAAAAGGGTCCCTGAATTCACTAGCACCCCCCCCTCATCCTTATTGTGGGAGAGTATGGTATTAGATTATCCATTCTTTGATTCTTTGGAGACTCAAAGAAATTCTCTGATGTGCAACTGCTAACAAGACTAGATGTCATGTGCCTAGTGACTTTCCAAAGCAAACAAAGCTTAAATCTGATGTATTGAAATTTATTTTTTCGTTTTTATTATTTTTTTATTTATTTTTTATTATTATTTATTATATTTTATTATTATTATTTATTTTTTTATTTTATTTTTTATTATTAATTTGTTTTTAAATGCTGATGTATTGCCACTAAATTCATTTCTGCACCTAGTACTTCAACACAAACTACTATTGGTGAAAACACAAAAGCGTTATTATCATCATTTTCTAAGTAGATGCAACTGTTTCTCTCTTTACTTTTATTGGGGTCTTCAAATAGCAAGCAAAAACGTATAGTGGGGGTGGGGGTCAATTTAAAGTACGTATTTCATTTTTTCTAATTTATCACAATACACAAGAACTTGTTAATAACTAAATATTTTTGAATAAACAACACTTAAAAAAAAAAAAAAAAAAAAAAAAAACCATAACATGTCATCATTGTCCATAATTTACCAGCTAACCAATAGAAAAGTTAGTTTTTTGACTAAAGATCCTAGTTCGCCAACAAAAAAGATATATGGTTTAGGGAAGTCAAGGGTATAGTGAACCTCTATGTACACACATGAGGTTATCTCACCCCCGCACATGCATACATACCCGGCGCCTCCCTCCTTTAAAGAAGGTGATTTTTATGTTATAGTTAGTTTTTTTTAAGAATATAGTCGGCTAGTCATGTATTAGATACAATTCAGTAAGGTGAATTTTAGTTTTGAATACCTTTATTTTTTTTAAGGAAGAAATAGGTACTTTAAAGATCCAGCCCACTCCTTTATTTTATTCAAAGAATTGCATCTGTATATATATGTACATATATAAATTTATATATATATATATATATTTATATTTATATATACAGTGGTGGCTCAAAAAATTAGAGCCACCTCGAAACTTAGACAATATTTGAGTTTCGACTGTGAAATTAATTAAAACACATACGGATGTCCAGTTTTTGTCATTTCGCATTGTTAATTACTTTGTTTTGAACATATTTTTACAATGACAACACTATTGAGCGGTTTAGAGTGAAGTTAGTTGCATTATTGCAGAAGATGTCACATTTTAGCACGTGTTGTACTGGGCAATAATTGTGTTTCTGGCGGTTTTTATTTGTTGATTTTATATTTTTACACCAAAATTTGTTTATTTTACTATTCAACACTTATTATATATTCTATTTACAAGTAAGTTATCATTATTTTACAACTTTTTTATCATATTTAGGTAAATTTTGCAATTTTTTAAAATGATTGGTGTTTTTAAGGTATGGGCAAAGAGAAAGATATTTCTCCCACAAAACTAGGGCTTATTCAAGGACATTTGTCGAGTGGAAATCATTCCAACAGGCAAATTGCCAAGTGTGTGAATGTTTCCAGAGCAACAGTCAATAGGATTAAAAGAAAACTGGGGCAATAATCAATCACTAAAATTGAATAAAAGAAAAAATTGTGGACCAAATCGAATTAAAATGCCTCGCACCGAAAGAAAAATAAGGGATATTGTGATAGAAAATAGGAGAAAATCGAAAAAAGTGCTAAAGGAAATCATAAACAATGAAGGTATAACAATATCCCTTGCGACACTTCGGAGAAGAATGGCAGAGCAGGGGTTTAAGGCCTGTAGACCAGCCAAAAAACCAAGGCTCACCCAGGCAATGAAGGATAAACGTCTCCAATGGGCTAAAAATCATCGCCATTTTACCACTGATGATTGGGAAAGAGTAAGTACTCAGTTTCTCTTCATAAACACATTTAAACGAATACAATATTGAAAAAAAAAAAAAAATAAGTATTTCATCAAAAATATTAACCCAATTTTGAAAATTTTAGGTTTGCTTCTCAGATGAATCCACATTGGAAATTCTAATGGATAAAACTAATTTCGTCCGAAGAAGGACAGGTGAAATGTTCAATGAAAATTGTCTTGTGGAGAGGGTGAAGCACCCGCTAAAAATTATGGTCTGGTCAGTCATTAGTAGCCAGGGTACTGGAAGGTTATACATTGTAAAAAATACAATGCGGCAGGACCAGTACATCCAAGTCTTGAAGGAAAGAATGATTCCTCAAGCGATGGAGTGGTATCCGAATGGGAACTTTACCTTCCAGCACGGATCTGCTCCATGCCATAAGGCAAAAACTGTAACAAAGTTTTTAGAGGCTGAAAAAATCCATGTTTTACCCTGGCCAGGAAACTCGCCTGACCTAAATCCCATAGAAAATTTATAGGAATTGTTAAAGAGAGATATAAGTAAAAATCTTTTAACAAATAAAAGAGATTTGATTGAAAAATTAATAAATGTTTGGCACCACAGCGAGGAAATAAAAAAAAATTGTCAAAACCTCATCAAAAGTATGACCAGAAGAGTTGCAGCCATAATTGCTGCAAAAGGTGGCCACACTAAGTATTAGTGATTTTGTGTACAATATTTTGTATATCTTATTTATTTTTCCTAAATATACGTTACACTTCTATATTTTTGTCATTTACTATTATTTATATCCTATATTCCTAAAATAAATAGTTGTAAATTTAACTCATTACAAAATATAGGGAAAATCAGCTTCAGAATATGAAAATTTGTAAAAATGTTGGGTGGCTCTAATTTTTTGAGCCACTACTGTATATAAACTCTTGTATGGTTGTCGAAAAGTTTTACCATACTTTGTTGATATAAAAAAAAAATTAAAATGCAAGACTGGAATTATTTTTTTTTATTACTTGATAGACTGTTTTTAAAAACATTCAAAATGTTTTTAAAAACATTCAAAATGTTTTTAAAAACATTCAAAATGTTTTTAAAAACATTCAAAATGCTTTTAAAAACATTCAAAATGTTTTTAAAAACATTCAAAATGTTTTTAAAAACATTCAAAATGTTTTTAAAAACATTCAAAATGTTTTTAAAAACATTCAAAATGTTTTTAAAAACATTCAAAATGTTTTTAAAAACATTCAAAATGTTTTTAAAAACATTCAAAATGTTTTTAAAAACATTCAAAATGTTTTTAAAAACATTCAAAATGTTTTTAAAAACATTCTGGTCAATTAAATTTGCTTTTTTGCGGGTTTTTTTAAAATAATTTTCAATTAAATTAATGGTTTTAATTTAATGACAACACAGAAATGTTGGATGAAAGTCAAAAGTAATTAAAAGTGAAGTATTTATTGTAAAAAAAAAACATTATTTACATTCCGTACTCTTAAATTCAACAATTTATATAACTATATATATATATATATATATATATATATATATATATATATATATATATATATATATATATATATATATATATAAAGTCAACAATTTATATAACTATATATATATATATATATATATATATATATATATATATATATATATAAAGTCAACAATTTATATAACTATATATATATATATATATATATATATATATATATATATATAAAGTCAACAATTTATATAACTATATATATATATATATATATATATATATATATATATATATATATATATATATATATATATATATATATATATATATATATATATAAATACAGAACCGGCACTTGACATTTCAATGTTGGGTGAAAAAATTATTTTGGTGCCTCAATAAAATCAATTTAAAATATTGCAATGTATTTTAACCCAAACTTTTTGAAAGGTTATAAATAATTTATCTTGAAAATAGTACTTTTCAAAAACAATATTACTATATTACAATAAACTGTCCTGATTGGTTAGCCGAAAAATGCACATGCAATTAGGCGCCTCTATAAGCATGTTTATACTATGACTTATAGAGGCAAATAAATACTTATAAGTTTATTTTAAAATGCATGTACAATTATAAAAGTTAATGACTGTGTTATTATTTCAAGTTTTAGATTATAACTTATTTTTATTCAAATTTTTAGAAAAATCTAGATTAAGACAGATTCTTTAAAATTAATATTAAAATCTCTTTTAAATAATTGTTATAACTATTATGTCATCTTACAACAAAGTTGTATCCAATTCATTTTTAACATGTATACTATATATATATATATATATATATATATATATATATATATATATATATATATATATATATATATATATTTTTTTTTTTGCTTATCTTAGTCTTATTTTTTTAATAATAAATATAAAAATCAGATAGAATAACTGAATTTCAAAAAAAAGTTAGTGTACATAATGTAAATAAAAACTGTTTAAATAACCTTAATTTAAAAATAGGTTGTTGCTATGCAAAATTAGGTACTATAGCAACCAAAATAAAACATGTAAAATCAGAGTCGGGTTAGGGGGACTAGAAATTAATGGAAACTCAATTTAAACATCATATAGCTGAAGTGAATATTAGACACACGTCAATGTGTGTCAATTATAATTATAGTTAGTTAGATCTTTAAATTATTAATGAGATAACAGTAAGTATTACTGAGGTTCATGCTATGAAAAATTTATGCAACAAAAATGTTTTTTTTTATCTCTAAATATTCTAAAACAACATGTAATAATAATTTTTATTGATTGAATTGATTTTTATTATAATATTACACAACATTGATCTCACCGAAATTACATATATATAATTTTAACTTTTTATTCTTCGAGTCTCCGTAACTAAAGGATTTAATATAAATGAAGTATCAATAAATTTCTCTTAATATAAAAACTAAATAAGTTTTAGATTAGAAATCTTTTTCCATTTTCTTCACCTACTGAAAGCCCATTGAAAAGTATTAGGGTATAGGCAAAGAACATTTGTGCAAAAAGGCACGAGAACAATTTTAGAATCAAAATACCAAAAAATCTTAAAATTGATTTTTTCCAAAAAACTTTCTTATCTAAAAAATTTCTTATTTTTAGTTGCATGCCACCTTAAATAAAACCATTCTTAGTGGCTAAACATAAGAAAGAACAAATTCTAAACATAAAAAAGAACGAATTCACTATAAATACTATTTTTATTATTATCATTACTATTTTATAATCATTAATTATATATAAAGATCTGTATTTTTGGTGTTTACTTAAGATAAGTAAAACTACTATTTGTAAATATCCATGAAAACATTTTTCAGAATATATGATTGATTTGATTTGAAGAAAGAAAAACCACAAAGAATACATAAATACATAGAAAAAACAAAAAAACAAATTACCTCAAAATAACTGCTCTTGTTTTTTTCTTCTAAATAAATAAAAATTTCAAAAATTTACTAAAATTTTTAAAAAAATTAATGTGTGTATAGTTCAGGGTTGCCACTATAATTTGAAAAGTTTTTCCCTGAGTTTTCCCTGAATAAAGTACATTCTTCCCTGAGTTAAGTTCTTTAATTCCATGAGTTTTCCCTGACTTTTCTTTCTTTCCGGTTCATTAACGAGATTATTATTTTCCTTACTTAAACACAATCTTTATATTTTACTAAAACATTTTTCAATAACACCGACATCTTGCAAACTTATAATTGTATGTATTAGCAAAATACTAAAAAAAAAATTATTGTACAAAATTTCAAAAAAAAATTATTATTATTTTTTTTTTTTTAACATCTTCACTTCCAACAAGGCTGCAAGCAACCACTATAAGAGTTGGAAGTTACTGGAAGAGGAAAGACTAAATCTGTAGAGCAAGATAACGATTGACTGATGACTTAAAAGATTGCAAATTATATGAATCAGGAAAGCAAGATGAAGGAAGCGAATTCCAAAGAACTGATGTTCGAGGAAAAAAACTAGAAGAATAAGAGTTTTTGAAGCACTTAGGAACAGTCACAGAAAAAGGATGAGACTTAATTGAATGGCGAGTAACACGAGAATGAATTTTAGTAGATGGCACAAGGGACGCTAGCTCTTTAGAGCAGTGCCCATTATAGTATTTGTAGAAAAGAGAAAGAGAAGCAACATTACGACAATGTGACAAAGGTTGGAGATTGGCTGCCAGAGCAGGTCCAACTATGTTTAGTATTGTTATTATAGTACTGTTAATATTGTTATTATTGTTACTATTATTATATATTGTTACTATTATTTTCCTTGAGTTTTCCCTGAACTTCACAAAAATTAAAAAAATCCCTGAGTTTTCCAGGTTTTTCCTGGAATTCATGCTATTTCCATGTGTTCCAGGTTTTCCAGGTTGAGTGGCAATCCTGATAGTTGCTAATTGTCATAGAATTGTACTTTTTATTAACAGGTGTATTAAGATTTCAAAAATTAAATCCTGTAAATTGTATCAAAAATATTGGTATCAAATCTGAATTTAATTTAAGTTTTGCATCCCACCTTCAAGATCTAGCACTGAAACTAAGCCAATGTTATGTTAGCCAAAAATATTTATTAGATAAGTTTTCTTCATTGTATTGTTCTTTTTTAAGTATTCATATTTTGCTCCATTATTACTATCTATTATTTTAACTTTGACTATTATACTCTATATACTTTATTACTTACATGTCTTATTTTATTATTATTCACTATAATACTACTCTTGTTCTGATACTCACACTCATTAATACTAACATTATTGTTACTATTATTATTGTTAGTATTGTTATTATTGTTACTATTATTATTGTTAGTATTGTTATTAATATTATTATTGTTGTTACTGTTACTATTATCTTAATATCATTGTCACAATTATTATTATTAGAACTCTTATTCTGTTTACTTTTTAAAAAAAAATTATAGTTCGCTTAAAACTCCAAAAAGCTGGTTTATATTTTGTTTAAAACAATGAAAAAAGTAGGTTTAACAAATTAAACTAGTTTTTGTCATCGCCTTTAACAAATAAATTTTTTATCTTTATTTGTTCCACCAGTTTTGGAGATATATCTAGCCTCATCTATTTAAACATTGTTTTAACTAATTTACTCCTAAAGAGACTGCTAACACCGACTAAGTTAAAATTTACCAGAAAACATTGATATTATTAAAGAGAAAGGAAACAGTTGATAGAAGAAAGTTAAAAAGAAAGAAAACAGAAGAATTGTATAATGTATAAGTTAGGAAAACATGAAGACGATGATACAACAAGTAGAGATCCAAATGATTGTGTGATAGTAACAGTAAAACAGGAATAGTTAAAGTAAATGGATTATTCTTGACTTATCTTATGTGGTTACTTGTGCCTCTTTATAGTGGATATACAACTCTTTCTATTATCACGTCATGAGAGTACAACTGCTAAATTCAGTTTAATGGTTACGAGGCCGGCTAGTAAGTTTCCTAACTCTGTAAATAATCAGAGTATTTACAGCTCCATGTTTCTCATGGAAAGTGTGTCCATGTTAGTGCTTTTGGTGTGCATTGTCAAGGCCACATAAGGAACCCTTAGTTACAACTTTAGGTTAATTGTTTAAGGTGACATGCTTTATCTTTGATTGAGTCAAGTTCTACTTAACTTAAAACATGTAAAAAAACCATCACCACCACCTAACTGTGTAAATCTATCTTTTATTAATAATTGTGGTCTTTGAAGTAACTTTACATTAATTGGATCTTTCTTTTTTCAAAATTCACCAGACTTTTTATGAGACTAATTGGAATTCTGCTGTTTCATCTTTTGAAATCAGTGTTGATGGCAATTATCGTTTGATTTACAATTACTTTAATTGTAACATGATTGGCCAAGGCATATAGCTACATCTATTCACCATCAGGCATCAACACATCTATTTGTTATGAAATCCTATTGTGACTATTCCTTTATGCTTTTCCCTCCTTTTTTATGCTTCATGTCATGTGATGATCTTTGTTGTTTTTTTTTTCACCTCTTTGTTTTTTCATCATTTTTCTTCTCAAAACAGTACTTTTTTAGATGTATTTTTTGACCTGGTTGACCAAACTCT
The DNA here is from genome assembly GCF_022113875.1 of Hydra vulgaris. Classification (NCBI taxonomy): domain Eukaryota; kingdom Metazoa; phylum Cnidaria; class Hydrozoa; order Anthoathecata; family Hydridae; genus Hydra; species Hydra vulgaris. The sequence continues at coordinate 46,706,614 of NC_061163.1, forward strand.
TTCTCTTTATCCCTCAGCTAATTGTATCATTATCATTGTTATAAATAACTGTGAAAAATAATTATAAATAAATTATAAATAACTGTGTGTTGTTTGAATTAAAATTAACAATCCACTGCAAACCCCAAACTTACATCACAGAAGAAAGATCACACTAAAGATCAGCTGGTTGTGTTTTTAAGTTTTGTTTTTGACGATTGCTTGTGGTTTGCCTATCTAATTTTCTACATGCCCTATGTTAATAGAAGAAATCAATAATAACAATAATAATAATAATAACAATAATAATAATAATAGAAGAAATCAAAACAACTATATATTTTCAACAATGAAACTTGGAAAAAATGTTAACTAATAACTGCTTTGATGTCACTAAGGGCTGCTTTGATGGAGCCGAGGTTTGCAAGCGTGTAGGTCTGTATATTTTAAATTTATTATCAGAAACTGAGACAACAGACAGATAGTGATGTGTAGAAAATCTGCCACACAGATAGATAGAATCCAAAATAATAAAACATAATTTTTTTTTAAAATTAGCCTATTATAATAAATAAGAACAAACCTATTAATTGCAAGCTTTCTAGATGTAACTTTTAATTTGGAAAAAAGACTCATATCATTCTTTCAAAAAAACATACTTTACATCCATACCGAGTATACCCATCCCCACAAATTATCAAATTCCAATTGTTATCAAAAATAGATTATCTCAAAATTCTTCCAACTAAAAAATATTCAACTTGTCAATGGCAGAATACCACAAAGCCCTAAAAAGAAATGGCTTCAAAGATTTTAACTTTAAATACAAACCTAAAAACAATCCCAAAGTAGCCAAAAACAAAACAAAACAAAAATTTGACACCCTCCCCCCCTCACCCCACCCTCATTAATTTTTAATTGTTATCAACAAAATCTTTATATCTTAAAATTAAAACAAAAAAATGCAGTGAAAATCAGCCTTAAACAATTTAAAATAATTATTTCAGCCACCGATAAAAACAAAGGCTTTAAAAATCCCTGCCCTAGTAAATCTTGATTTTTCGAAAATGAGCTTTTAACTTATTTCTCACTAAACTATAAAACTCATACCAGTATATTAAATCCTATTGAACTTATGATAAAACAGCTGTTAGAAAAATTAACAAACAAACAAATTCTATTGGTTCAAAAAATACGCTAACTAAGCGAAATATAGTTCTAGAGTATTCTGTTGAAATGTTTTAGAAATTGTATTATTCACAATTTGTTACGTTTTGAGATTTCTAGCATAAATTGTTTTAAGAATATTTGTTTACAAAAATAAATGTTTTAAATATATATTAATTAAATTTTCAAAATTTTAAAAGTTTATTACAAATTATAGATTTTATTAGTATATTCTTATTTTTTATTTAAAAAGTATGTATTCTTTATGTAAACGTAATTTTGTTTTGCTTCCTCGTCATAAAGTTTTTTTTAACCTTTTTAGTTGATTTCTACCTTGTTAATTTAATTTCTATAGTAATTCAATGATTTAATTATTCCATTTGTTTATCTTACTAAGAAGAATTGCTTCAAATATGTTAAACTTTTCAAACTACGTGAAACATAAAATAGGTATTAAAAAATAACTTTTTTTATTTTCAAAATAGTTTAGCTTAAATAAAACTAAAACTTGCAAACTTTGTTAAACAAAGAATATTATATTCCTTTTTAAACAATCATAAGATGTTACTTTATATAAAAAACATCGCTTAATTTTATAAAAAAAAATTATAAAAGAGCGATGTTTTGAAAATATTTGTTCTAAACGTAATTTATTTAGCTTTAAGTTTTTTCGCGTACTAAGATTTTAATTTTTTTTTGTAATTGTCTCTCATCGGTCCAATTAATCTTTTGCACTTTTTTTTTTTGCTTTTTAAAATGCTCTCAAAAAATCTGGCCAGCTTTTCGCAACTAAATATTATTTACGTGGTCAGCAATCGAGAGCGATCGCTCCCGCTTCCAGACCAAGCCTGATATATATATATATAATATATTATATATATATATATATATATATATATTTATATATATATATATTATATATTATATATATATAATATATAATATATAATATATAATATATAATATATATATACATATATATATATATATATATATATATATATATATATATATATATATATATATATATATATATATATATATATATATATATATATATATAATCTTTAAAAGTCATTCTCTTGTTATACGATAATAATAAAACATGTAAAATTCAATAAAAATGGCTGCGTATAAACTTTTTAAAAATATATATTTGTTTTTATTTTAATATATATATACTTTTTTTCGATATTTCGCTGATCTATTGTGATCAGCGTCATCAGGTGTAATAAATAAAAATCGTTACAAAAAAAATTGTTGTAATAAAAACTAACCGTTAAAAAGATAACATTAAAAAGAGCATAATAAAATACAAAATAGCTTTAAATGTTGACATCAAATAATCTAATAAAAAATGGCCCCCAAGTTTTTGTTGTCACGTAATCACCATCATCCCTATTTAAAACTTTTTCATCACTTCCAAGTTTTTGTCGAACTTTAGCTCTGTTTACTTCTAGTGATTCTCGAATTTTTCGAATATGATACCCTGGAGCGATTGATATGGTTTTGGGATGTAACCAATCAAATGTACCCTGGCATGATTTGGAATGTTCGGTAGCACCTGAACTGGCCCATTTTCCTTTAACACTATTTTTCTGGTGTTCAATACATCTCGATATAACTTTCTTCTTAGTTTCTCCAATGTTTATAGACGCCTGGGTTTGTATATGGAGGAAGTTTTGTCTTATTGTTGCATAAAATATTGTTTAAATTTGGAGCGGATGTAAATATAATTTTTATGTTTTGTTTTCTAAGTTCCTTTCTAAGTTTGGGACCAACGATTGGTATCCATGGTAGTTTTATAAATGGTTGGTTGTCAGTTGGTTTATAATTGGTATTTTTTAATTTGTTTTTTAGAAAGTTTCTGGCGATATTAATTAGATTGTTCTTGTTGTGCCCGTTTTCAACAAACATTTCTATTAGAAAATCAATTTCTTGTTTGAGATATTTTTGAGAGCATAATCTCTTTGCACGACATAGAAACCCTTTGAATACGCCAGTGATAATATTAGGATTGATGTTTGAGTTAGGTTTTAGTTGAATATTAGTTATTGCTTCTTTTCGATGTATTTGAAATTCATAAGCTCCATGCATTGTGTTTGTAATTTTAACATCTAGAAAGTTAAGTTGTTTTTGGTGGTTTTCGATTTCAACAGTGTATTTTATGGCAGGGTTTTGTTTGTTTAGGATATTTAGAAACTTTGTTGTTGTTTTATTGAGTTAAAGCGAGCGTGACAGTCGTCTACATATCTCACAAAAGTTTTTGGTTCACATGTACAAATAGTAGCTATATTAAGAGCTTTTCTTTCTATATTCTGTAGAAACGCTTCCGCCATAACAACCATTAAAGACAAACCTATAGGACCTGAATTAGGTATTATTCGGATTTTGTTTTCATATAGAAAATAGCAAATACTCAATGAAAGTTCTATTAATTGGTCTATGTCTACAAGAGATAGTTTAGTTCGAGTCTTTAAGTCGTCTATATCATTATTCAATATATCAATAACTGGAATAGCTTCGTCAATGGGTATGGACAGATATAAATTGACTACATCAAATGAAACTTGAACCTCATTGGGATCTATTTTCCATTGTCTGGCTTCATTAACAAAGCTATTGGAGTTATTAAGTCTATTTTTGTTTTTATTTAATGTTGGTTGAATGATATTAACGAGGTATTCGGATGTTCCATATGGTGGTGTGTTAATTGTTGACACAACAGGGCGCATTGGGTAATCTTTTTCAGGTTTGTGCGCTTTAACCATTCCATATATTCTAGGTGGTATACAATCTGACGGATACATTTTAAAATATGTAGTTGTGTCTAGTTTACCCTCTTTTCTTAATTTAGATAATTGTTTTTGAAATTTGGTAGTAAGTGTGGGTGTCGGGTCATGATCAATAATTCTGCTATTTTTAATTGTTTCTTCTAATTTAAGGGATGCATCTCTTTGGTATAGTAGTGCAAAACCTGTGCCTTTATCAAAGGGATAAATTTTAATATCGGAATTCATCTTTAATTTTCTTATAGAAATACGCTGTTGTTTAGATAAATTATCTTTTAATCTTAATTTTAATGAATTTGTCAAAATATTAGAACAGTTTTGTCTTGTAGATTCTGCCTGTATTGATTTATCCAATTTTTCAAGTCGTAAAGCGCACATTTCAATATTTGTTATAATGTCCATATAAGGGATTTTCTTCTGAAATGGCACAAATTTTGGACCTAGATTTAGAAGTTCAGTTGTTGCTTTATCCAAAATAACATTAGTTAAATTAAGTATAGCAGGTTTTATAACTTGATTAGGAGGATTAGTTCTAGGAGTATTTTTTATATTCGATGTAGTTTGTAATTTATTGTATTTTTCTGTCATTTTCGTTTTTTTCTTAAGATAATGGTAATTTTTTGATTTGTTAGTTATACTATTAATTAGCTCATAGTCATTTAATCTTACTTTATTATGAAGAAATATATTTAATTCATCAATTAATTTCTTACTTGAGTATAATCTGTGTTTTGCTTCGTTACGAGCATGAACTAATAGTTTATTTCTGTATTCTTTTATGATGTTCTTTGCTTTTTTAGTATATAGTATTTTTAGTAGTTCTTTGCTTTTTTATTTGAAATGATTTTGGAGTTATGTTATTTGATATGCACTTTTGAAGAAAAACGAGTTGGTTTTTTGCGTTAGCATTTCGTATCTTCTAATCTTGTAACTTTTTGGTATCATCGTAAATCTTTTGCCGTAAAAAGTAGTAATATAATCTTTAAAAGTCATTTTCTTGTTATACGATAAAATAAAATAAAATATGTAAAATTCAACAAGAAGTAAAGTACTTTTACTACTACTTCAAGTTGAAACTTGGAAGTGATGAAAAAGTTGAAAATAGGGATGATGGTGATTACGTGATGACAAAAACTTGGGGGCCATTTTTTGTTAGATTATTTGACGTCAACATTCAAAGCTATTTTGTATTTTGTTATGCTCTTTTTAATGTTATCTTTTTAACGCTTAGTTTTTATTACAACAATTTTCTTTGTAACGATTTTTATTTATTACACCTGATGATGCTGATCACAATAGATCAGCGAAATATCGAAAAAAATATATATATATATTAAAATAAAAACAAATATATATTTTTAAAAAGTTTATACGCAGCCGTTTTTATTGAATTTTACATATATATATATATATATATATATATATATATATATATATATATATATATATATATATATATATATATAAACACACACACACACATATATATATATATATATATGTAATATGGAGTAAAGACAAGTTGGTTCTCAGGTACAGATATTAAACTCCCCCACCCACACCACCAGTAAACAAGTTAATTAATAAAACCATAAGCAATACATTAACATTTGACTATCAAGTGTTGATGAGGGTACTTTTCAAATTTGATTGCTAATCCGTAAGCATCTGTTTTAACAAATAAAATTTCAACACATGTTTCAACTATTTTATAGTCATCTTCAGTTAGGTTAAAAAAACTTAATTTTAACCCAACTAAAGATGACTATAAAATAGTCAAAACATGTGTTGTAATTTTATGTGTTAAAAAAAATGGTTTTTAATAAAAGGAAGAAATTAGTCTTATGTCATAATTGTTTTATTTATATTGTGCAGAAAAGAAATTTTATAAAACTTATTGAATATATATATATATATATATATATATATATATATATATATATATGAAAAGTTTATTTTCAAAACGCGGTAAACGCTATTTTAAAAATTTTTGAGAAATTGTGTGGTTTATTTTTAGTTTATAAGGACCTAGCAGACATTGTGTCCGAATATATGCTAAACGAAGTATAACCCAATATTTTTTTTACTTCTAAAAAACATTTATTTTCAAAACGCGGTATAAAATTTTTTATTTGTTTTCAAATAAAAATTTTATACCGTATATAAATTTTATTTTTTATATAAAAAAAAAAAAAAAAAAACGCGGTATAAAATTTTTTATTTGTTTTGCGGTATTTAATTTTGACCAATCCGTGGCAAATGTATATTACTTCTGCGCAAGCGCAAATATTTTAAAGTTGCGTTAAAGAAATGGCGGATTGCGATGGACAAGATTAATGCGTTAACTAATATCCTATTTCACATAGAAAAAAAGATATGATGTATGAAACAAAAGAAAAGAAAAGCATTTCTTAATTCTAGTGTTCGTTTAAACTACCATGCTTTGTTTGTTTAACTGAACGAATTATAGAATAATGATAGAAAATATATTAAAAAGGCAACTTAAATTAATAAGTTTACACATATTGTTACCTGTTTTTTAATGGAAAGCATTCAATAATAATACTTCCTTTTTATTTTTTGTTAAACCAACAATTGCTTTGTTGCAAATAAAATGAGGCTGTTGCAGTCTTTCATTTTTAAAATTTTATTTCGTTCAAAAATATAACGATGACTTTTATGTTATATTAATTGTCCATTAGTTTTATGGAGACTTAAAAATAGTGATCATCATTGTTACAACTACACAACACTAAAAAAATATTATTGTTTATTGTCCATATTTAACTCTCCGAAACAAATATAAATTTACAATTGCGAATTGTGAAATGTAACAGTTTACATTACTTTAATAAAACATTGTTTACATTCACATTATCAATAAAATATAATGACCAAACTTTAAATACACATATTTGTTCAATATGTTAAATAAAATTAATCATTAAAACTTATTCAGGTCTTTTAAAGTTTAAAAACTTTCCATAACATCTTTATAAAATGGATATACCGCATTTTGCTAACAAGCTTTAATTGGATATACAGTATTTTGAAAATAAATGCAAACTTATTGACAAAAAAAATAAATTTTTCTATTAAATAATATTTTATTTTTTAACATTATATAATATACTTTATGTATATATACATTAAGAAATAATAATTTTTCCAAATATACGAGACATGTTGGTGTGGCGAAAAAAGTCAATTATCTCAATACCACAAAAATGGATATACCGCATTTTGAAAATGCACTCTTCATATATATATGTATATATATATATGTGTATATATATATATATATATATATATATATATATATATATATATATATATATATATATATATATATATATATATATATATATATATATATATATATATATATATATATATATTCAATAAGTTTTATATATCTATATACATAAATACATACATACATGCATACATACATACATAAACAACCCTCGTAATTAGGGTCTGCATTCAGCAATGCCGACCTAACTGCCAACCTAAACGTGTTTGCAGTTGGCAAAAAAAATTAGGTTTTGCCGACCTCGTTTTGATGTTTTATGGTAAGACCTTTGTATTTGCGGACCTCTAAAAGATTGAGGTTGGCAAATTATTGACATCAATTTTCCGAGGATTACATACATACATACATATATAAAGTGGTGTAGGAAGGTCGCGAAAGTTGGGTGGGCTGAAAACATATGTTAAAAAGAAAAAAGTTCCTTAATTTACATTGGTTTTTCAAAATATCGTTGACGTTCATCATTTGCCAGCACAAATTCTTTATAAATAGTTTTGATGTCAACTTTATCCAAAATATCTTTATATGATTCACAATGGCCCTGTTTAGTCTTTTTTGATTCACAGTAGAACAGAGTTTTTAACCTCCTTAGACTGGAAAATGATTTTTCTGCTGTGCTGACTGGTATAGTAAGACAGTCTCTTGAACTTTAGGCACTTCATCAAACATTTTAGATGCACCATTTTCTGTAAATATTTCAACTAATATTGAGATGGTGGTTATTTTAGTAATTGGCTTTACTTTGTTGCTTTTGCTGTTTGATTAATTCAGATAGCATGTGAAGCTGCCATGTTAATCTTGTTCAGTCGATGACAAGGTACATTTTTGACAGTGATGGATATATCACGATAATTTCTGACTCCAAGTTTGCCAAGTTCAATAAAAGCGTTTCCATATTAATGGCATTTTTTACAGATGACTACTGAAACCTCAAGACAAGTTCACCAACCAAGAGGTCAATGACTACATAAAACTTTTCTCTGAAACAATCAGAAACATCTGTGAAAATATGAGATCCTAAGCCAGAATCTAACTACCGTGGTTATTTTTGAGTCCATGAAATTGATGGCTCACTTACTTCTAAATCATAAGTTTCAGATTTTACTTCATTGTAGAACTGATCAAACAATGTATCTCTTAATCTTTGCAATACTGTTTGGTGACTGTCACACTCTTCAGAGCTTCAGTTAAAGACAATGCTTCCGTCTGCAACATACCTGAAGTCTGCTCTGTTGCATTAAAAAAACAAAAATACATTTTCATGCTAAATATATCTCAAATTTTTGAAGCTATTGCAATATTTCCCTCACTTTGGACCCAGAGTCATCTGATACCAATTCTCCAATTTCTGCCATTGCATTTATAACAAATTTGTAATTTATTTTTTCTAACAATGCTTCAAAAGCACTAGAACGAACAACCCAGCGAGAAGGACATGGCTTCAGGTTCTTCATGGGACCCCTGTTATCATTATCAAACGACATCTGCTGCCTGATTTTAAAAGGACATTAAATTTCTTAGGTGAATTCTTTATCATGTAGCAATTTTAGATACAAGTGAAAAATTGTCCCGGACCAAAGTACAGTCTTGCAAACACAAGTTCAAACAATGTGCAAAGCAATGGACAGAAATTGCTGCATTGCTTTCTTCTTTCAATTGAGCTGCTAGGCCATGTAAATGTCCTGTCATATTTGCTGCTCCATCATAAGCTTGGCCACGGCAGTTTTTTAGGTTTAAGGAAAATTGGAGTAGAACATCTTTAACAGTTTTTGTTAAAAAGTCGGCATCTAATTGCTCCAGTTCATATAGACCAAGGAAGTCTTTGTGCACATCATAGTTTTCAACCCAACATATACAAATTGATAGCTGCTCTTAGTTTGAAATGTCTCTGGATTCATACCCTATAATGGTGAAGTATTTCGAATTCTGGATATGCGATAACAACTTTAAAATCACCGCTCGACCAAAAAGTTCTATACACTAATTTACTATTATTGAGACAAGTAGTTTTTGCTCCAATTTTGTAGCCCTTTTACATATTATGATCTCAGTAACATCAATTGTTTAAGGTTTTCCCTCTGTTTCTATATGACCACATATTGCAAGACCTTGAAGTAGAAGAAGCTTTAAGGGCAATAATTCTACTAAAAATATTTGTTGTCTTTTACTCTGGTTTTTTTCAATCTGCTTTAAAAGCTGACTTGTTACAGATTTTGCCGTTTGATTTATAAGCTGCTACTTTTCTAAGGCTTCCCTATGTGCATCACTTGCATGTGTATGCATTGCCTTCTTCTAATTTTCAAATCCTGTTGTCACGAAGGCAGGTTCCTTTCTTTTGCTCAAGTCAAATTTGTTGATATTTTCAATAAATTGACAATAGAAGCAAAATACCTTATGCCTTGTTATGCATAGTGTCAGCCACAACCATTTAGCATACCATGACTTTTTGAACTTGTCTGACTGAGACTGGCCTCCGTTTGTGGGGCATTAGCATCTTTTGATTCCTGTCTGTTAGTAAAAAAAAAAAGTAGGTGTTGTTTCTGATTTTTGTAATGGATTTTGTTTAACGGAAATAATTATACTCATGTTAGGCTAACACTTAGAGCGGTATGTTTTGGTTGGTAAAAATCCTCGATAAATACTGTAATTTAATAATCTATATTTGAATTGCATAACTTTTCATTAAGTTGAAACAATGTAGTTACAAAATAATAATTTTAAAAAGTGTATGAACATTAAAAAATGTTATCAATAAACTTCATTTTTTTTTTTTTTTAAACTTTACATTCTATTGTATTTTAAAATTGTATTACGTTCTATCGTATTTCGAACATTCTATTGCATTGATTTAAATAGAATATCAAGAACAATAAATTTTAAACATATTTTTTCTAAGCATAATTTTACTTGGTATGGTTATAAAAAAAAAATGATTCTACAGAATCATATTTTGTTAAGTACACAATTTGCATTGTTGATAATGCATATTTGTTGCATGGAAACTATTTATGCACACAATATGTTGACAATACACTTTTATATTTATTATGCTTTAACTAACTAAATAAATTACATATTTATTATATTTATTATGTTTTAAATAGTAAAGTAAAAATATAATAAATTTTTGAATTTAATAGTGTGTATAAGTCCTTTTATTTTAACTTTATCATTTTAATAAATTACTGCATTATAAGCAGACAAGTTTGACTGGTGATATAAATAATGTCTTATATCTTTCAGATAGAATGGACAAAGAAGTAAGCTTTTACATTTTATTTACATTTTAATTACAATTTATAATTAATAATACATTTGTTGCTACCTTGTTCTATAAAAATGTTACTAACATACAGGTAACATTTATATATGTGCATAAATCCTTTTATTTTAAGTTAATCATTTTATTTAAATTACTACATTATCAACAGACAGATTTGACTGGCAATATAAATGATATTGTACATCATGCAGATAGCTCAGACGAAGAAGAAAGTTTTTTTTAAAATTACAATTTATAAGTAATACTATTTGTATGTTACTTCATAAATAATGATATATTCATTGCTACTTTTTTCTAAATAAATGTTACCCAATATTTGGCAACATATAAAAAGTTGTGTGTTGATGCGTAATTATAAAGTAAATTATAATAGATAACAATTTTAAGTATAAATAATTTAGTAAATAAAATTAGTATATATTAATTTTATGATGTATTATCTAGATTGATGTATTATGATTAGTGAAATGGACAATGACACTGTGACAAAAACAATAATGAATATCAAAATGGTAATTTGTTTGACAATTACCTAGTTCTGCAATATTCATGTTCAAGGACAAAATGGTTTCTGCTACAGATAGCGGTACAATCGCACTTATAAATATCTTTGATATTTTTTGTATTGAATATGTTGTATTGATGATTCTTTTTAATTTGAAGATTGAAGTTATTAATTAATTAATTAATTAATTATCAAATATATATAGACTATTTTTATCAAATTACTATATAAAAAAATAAACATGTAAAATTGTTATATTTTCTGTAAAAATTGCTTTTTTAATCTATTTCAATTGTTTCTTACTGTATGTATATCACTTATAATATGATATTACTTGTAGTTTTTTGTTTTATTTTCAGTTTGCTTATACATATGCATGCATTAAACATTATGATGAAGTCAAATTTTAATGTTTTAGGTGCATTATAGTTACTATTTTTTTAAAATTTGTAGGATTCAACAAAGTTTAAAATTTATTTTATTTATTGATTTTATTCTGCAAAACCAATCCCATAGATTAAAAGAACTCAATAATATTAGCGAGTTGCATGATAAAATTTTCATTTTATAGTTTATATGACAATTGAAATAACATTAGATTTCAAAAAACTTGAAAACAAAACATTTTACTATACCATGGAAAACCAATGGAATTTCCATGGGTATTTGCATCACGTTTCCATAAAAAACCCATGAATTTTTTTATGGAAAAACCATGGATTTTCTATGAAAAATCCATGAGTTTTCCATGGAAAACCCATAGTTTTCACCAAGGACAAATGATTGTACCACTTCCAAGTGGAAAGCAAAGGAACAGTGGAATACTTTACCAAGCGGCCAGTAAAGAAATGATCCATCCCTCTAAAAGACAAAAACTTTCTAATAAGTCATCCAACTCATCATCTTACTATACTGGTTTTAGTGATTCTGACTCAGAGGCTGACAACAGTGAATATGAAAACAATGAAGAAGAAAATGAGATAACTCCTACACCAAGCAGAAAACATCATAAAACAAAATTGCAGTCAACTTGGTAACCTCAACAAGAGTATCAACAAACAAAGCTGCTAAAATATGCAAGCAACCAACTTGTGAAGGCATTGACATTCCAACTCCATGTCAATCAGCTACTTACAAGTCAACAATCAAAGAGGCAATCAAGCTGAAGGAAGAAATGATTGAAAAATTGCATATAGAAAGTTGGTCCTTACACTTTAATGGCAAGCACATCGACAGAATGGATTATCAAGTGGTCACTCTTAAAAATGAAAGAAGAGAAATCAAATTGGATGCCCTTGGTAGATGGCAGGGCTTTAACTATTGCTCAAGGAATTTCTAAAGTCCTCGATGAATTTCACTTATGGAATTCAATACAAATGATTGTTACAGATACCACCAGCATTAACACTGGAAAAAAGAATGATGTTGTTGTAATATTGCAACGAATGTTTACAGAGAAATGCATCAACAAACCTCAGTTTATCAGTTGTCAATACCGTGTATTAGATAGAATCCTCCATTTGATAATAGATGAAGAACTTGGAAGTAAAACACTATCGCCAAACATTGAATATCCATTTGTATTTCAACTGTTGAAGGAGTACGAACAACTGAAAACATAGTTTAATAACAGAACAGAAGTAATTCTCAATAGTAATTAATAACGAAACAGAAGTAATTCTCAAAACATCAGGCTGGAGAAATATGAAATTTTTGTTTCATCTCACTCAAGTGTTTCAATTTTTTGAGGAAAAAGAACATTTTCCATTGATCAGGTTTCAGAAAATACCCAACATCAGCAGTGCAAGGTGGAACTCCAGAGCTATACTAGCAATCCTGGGCTTCATTTTAATTTCTTCAACAAGGACAGTTCTGCAGAGAGTCGATTTATATCGTATGTCTATATCAAATCTATATCTTATGTCAAAATTGATTTTTAATAACAGGGTGAACTTTTTGAAAAGATATGCAAATAATAGTTCATTTCTTGATTTTTAGGTAAAAGTTCATCAAACTACAGTACAGGAGCATGGGGTTGATAAAAAGTCATAACCCTAATACACATACATGCACTAACGAAAAAAGTTCAAAAAATAAAAATAAAAACTTCAAATCCAAACTAAACAATTGAAATCGAATTGAGCACTAAGTAAGGTAAGTAATTGTAACAAAAAAAGGTGGTTAATTGGTAAGTTTGTAAATTTTAAATTTAAATTTTTTTTAACTTTAAACTTTAAAACTTGCAAGATTATTTAAATAATTAAAGACAAAATTAAAATTGCTTGCAAATTACTTACTGAAAATGTTTTACTTTTTAAATTTGCTTTTATTACAAATTAGTACTAACAGGTAACTTTTCATGAATTTTAGTACAAATATCAAACACTCATAGTTTATATGACTATTTAATAAGATAAATAGCAATAAACTAATGAAAATACCTTTTTTTTTAATAAAATTTACGTCAAAATGTGTGCATAGATAATAATGAATAAACTTACCATCTGCATTAACTGTTAGCAAATTTTTGAAGGTAGTGGAAACTTTATCCATTGTTTCAAATAAACTATGGTATACCATAGGGAACTAAAAATGTATGAACAATTAAAAGTAAAAAAAATTCAAATTTATTTTTACATTCGATTTGTGAAACACAAATTTTGGTTTACAACTTAAATTTAACTAAAATATTAAAAACTAAAACTTTGGGTGCACAAATTTACTTAAATAAATCAACTGCCTGTTATAAAATACATAGGCTATTCAGTAATTTACAATCCTTGTATGAACATACAATCAAAACGAAAATTGTTGTGTGAGTGGTTAAAAAAAACACAGTATTATCTCAAATTGCAAGTATTGTATTAATTAGTTCACTATTTGTTTAATATTTTATGCATTGTCATTTATTAATGTTATTAAACTTGGATCAAATATTTAAGAAGTTTTTCATAATGCCTTTACGATGACTAGTGATGAAGATTTTGTGTTCAATTTTTTTTTAGATTGCTCACATAATTAATTACTGAGCTGTAAGCAAAAATAACCTTTATTCAAATTGCTCTTAAACCCATCTCTTCAACATCTGTTAAGGACTATTGGGTCACAGAAAAATCTGGTCAATTTAAATTAAAATGTCTCTAAAACCATAAATGCTTTTATTTCAACCTTTTTTTATATTAAATGTGTTTACATCAATTAAGATTTCAACCTAATTTTAAGGGGCTTGATGGGTTGTTTAACAAGATGTCAAATTATATAGCGGGTTGATGCCATCGTTTTCAAGACTCCACCTGTCTTGCAAAGAAATCCATTAGCAATTGCCCAAAAATCTTTAATCTGATGCTATTTAGGACTTGGACTTAGAGGATTTGAATCATTAGGAAAATTTTTCACATTATCATCTTTGCATCACTGTAGAGCTTTTTTAGAATGGTGAGAAGCAGCAAGATCTGGCCGAAAGAGACATCGGTATTTGTGTTTTTCATAAATGGAAAAAATATTTTTGGAGGCATTTTTTGATGTAGAGATCAGCAGCCAAGGTCTTCTAAGTGACAAAACAAAAGAACTGCACACCATAGCTACAAATCACTTGCCACACAAGAAATTTGGGTGCAAAATTTTCTTGAGGAATATATTGAAACTGATCATCAACAGGTTTATCTTTGCTCTCATAGTAAATTTGATGACAAGAAAATGAAAAATCCACCTTGCAATATGATTAGTCATCTCCAATTATGAACATACTTTAATCTGTCATTACTTTAACTAATTTCTTTGTGCACCGAATTCCTTTAATTTTACCATTTAATCTTCTCTTAGGTGTATTTTTCTTATGAAATGCTTTAATTCCAGCATTTTTAAGAACTATTTTGATATAAGAATGCAAAGCCTCAAATTTTCTTGCTAGATTTCGATGTGACTGGTTCGGATTTCTTGCTATTGATCTGAGAATCGACTTTACTTTTTTGGATTTATGGAAAGTTTTCTTCCACTTCCAAACTTTTTTTTTGAAGTTTTGAGTAGTCTTAAACTTAATTATAATATCTATGACAGTAGATTTTGGAACATTTGTATGCTTTAATTCCAGCATTTGTATACAAACAAACAATATGAAGTCAATGGATTTTTGAAAAAGAAATCCACAACTTTTTTGTGCACCTCAATTTGTTTACAAAACATTTTGCACATCATTGATTTGTAAACAAAAATTTATCAACACAATTAAAGATGATTAAAAATTAAAGATAAGGAAGTAACGTTTAATTAAAAAAATTAATGAAATAAAAAGCATTCATGGTTTTAGAAAAATCTCAATTTAAAGTTAACTGGATTTTTCTGTGTCCACCCGATAATATTTTAAACACCTTTAAATTAATCAAACTTTATCTTTATCAAACATCTTTATCAAACATGCCGATTCTCTGTCAGAAATACTCTAGCTTCAGTTGCTTAAGCTTTATGCTTAAATTCATTACATTTTGAAATTCCAACAACATTATAGTCTTGTAATAGTGTATAATTTTGCATTAGTACATATGTTATATATGTTAATATATAATAATATGGATAATGGTCTAAGATTATATGTCAGGTCAGGTTATCCTGCTATTGGTAACATGTAAACCAGTACAACCGCTTCAGGTCCTGCTGCCTTGTAGGATATGCTTTTTTTAAGCAAATGCTAGGAGAAGCCAACTCTGACTTAAAACATTCCCTGCTTTGGTGATCTTGATTGAGTAAAGGCTAGAGATTGTCATCATTTTGGGCAGAGGTTAAATGCATCCGGTTACTGTCTTGAAGAAGGCCTCCTAGGCAAAGACTTAGGGGGTAAACAATTTCTATCTGCTGACCAGCCTCGCGCCCCTTTTTTATCTATAAGGCTAGCGTAGATGTATTTATAATAATTTGCTTCCAGTTTAAGATGTTGAATGCTGAATCTTTTTGACTCAATGAATGGATTTTGCTTGTGGCTCTGTTTTTATAACTGTTTTTTATGACTTTTGGCATGCATTATGAAGGTCACATTTGGAGCTCTTTGTTACGACAGGGTTTATTAATAGTAATGAGGAAATTGCTTACACTATTAAATAGTGTACTGAGTACTATCTGTGCTTTGAATCAAGTTATTTAACAAATTTAAAAATAACTAAAGTACCAAAAACTATAAAACACAATAAACCATCGTCATCACCAAGTTCTCTAAATCTATAGTCTTCAAAGTAACTTATCTTATGTCGAGTCTTATCTCTTGCAAAGTTCACTAGACTAATTGTTCTTTGTGAGACTAATTTGAGCTCAGCTACCTCATCTTGTGTCTTAGTGATAATGGTTATCTTCCTTTAATTCATAAAGAATCCATTAGTCACATGCTTCGCCTGTGACTATTGGACTTGGCCTGTGACATCATTGGCATTTACATTTCAAAAAATTCACCTATTTTTCGGGAAATTAGGTTGGAATCCACAGATTATTCTTTTATGTGCTTTTGTTTAGCACCACTTCACTTGATTGCCTTTCTCTATATTCTATATCCAGCGCTCAAAATAATTATTTAGAGGTTGCCGATCAACACTGATTGCCTGAAATGATAAGACTTAAAAAGTAGACGATGAAATAATTTTATTATTAGATTGTCATTAACTTTAAGATTTTTGTTATAAATATCTTGTATATTTATGATTATTTTTTTATATTTATATTACAAAATATATTTGTTATATTTATAATATAAATATTTTTATTATGGTTATAATGTAAAATATTTTTATATCTAATTAGTTAAAACTATAGTTTAAACTTAACGACTGTTTGCAACATTGTTTAGTTTGCAGCATTGTAAACAATTGTTTAGTAAGAACATTATTTAAAATTGATAAAAACAAGCAAATTAGATCAAAGTATCAAGCTCATTCATTTAAAGTTTAATTGTGAAAATGTTTCTTTCTCTCGCATTCTACGCAATGAAAAAGCTATTTAAATATTAATGATCAAACTTTTATGGTTTTGGTTACCAAAAAGAAATAATATATATATACTGAATTTTTTTACAAAAATGATACAAGCACACCCTAGTGGATATATTTCTTACAAAAAAAAAAGTACACTAGAAACGGATGACATTTTCGAAACCACCGTACCTTGTTCTTTTATGACCTAGATTTTAAAAATATTCTGTCGATATCTAAAAATATAAAAATGGTTTAAACAAGCTGGTTCAGAATTTTTAGTGTTTAAGATAGATAACTTCCAGAAATGGTGCTTTCATAAAATTTTGTAATAATCATACTAATGCAAAATAAGAATGTTTTAGAAAAAATTGCGACGATCGGTGCTTTCATAAAATTTTGTAATAATCATACTAATGCAAAATAAGAATGTTTTAGAAAAAATTGCGACGATCGGAGACTGGAAACAATATTAAACCTAAAATTTGGGTCCTTGTGTCCCATGTATGGTTTCATTAGAAAAAAAATTTTTTTTTATAATATCTTTAACTAAATTAAAATTATTCGACAGATTTAAATTTTCATACAAAAACCTCTTCTCTTTAAAAAGATATTATTGTTTTTAGTTTTTTATTCCCCAATTAACTTTAAAAAATAACTTTAAAAGGTCACAACTTTTAAACGGCATATTTTTTTGGAATGATATTTAAAATTTGTCGATAAATTTGATTCTAATAAATATGAAAAGAAAAAAAAACTCATAAACGTTTTAAGGCCGTTACGTTAGGGGCGTGTTCTTAGAGATTTATTATGATTGGGCCCGATCACTGGACACAAATAAAAAGAAGATTTTAGTTTTTTGTTGTGGTTTTTAGTGATATTTAAAATAACAACTTAAAAATAACTGTTTCATATTTTACAAACTAACTTTTCACAATAAATTATATATATAGTTAATCAGTAAGACTTTCAGAAAAGAAAGTATGACGAGAGTTATATGTAACAATAGCTTTATGCAATCTTTTCGAATAATTTTTGTGACATTTGGATACCTTGTAATCGTTTTCCTAGAACTGACTAAAATTTTGATGAACAGATTCAGAGGCTTATTTGCTCCAATAGCCTAGACCTTTGTTTGGATAAACACTTGACATCATTTTTTTTAAATTCTGCTGTATGTTTTACTAAAGCGTGTACTTTAGGTGATACTCTTAATCCAAGTTTATAGTAAGCTTCTTGATAATCTTTTACTTTTATTTCGTAGTCGGGTTCTAAACTCATTGCTAAACAACTAACTTTAACTTCTCTTAAGCATTTAAATGTCTGTAGTATGAAAGAAAGTTGTTCATCGTTATCTAGTGAAAAAGACTTGATCAAATCGTTCAAAATATCTATATTATCAAGAAGTTTTGAACACTGTCCTCCCTTAAATTGCCCACCATGAAGCCTTGGTCTTTTAAACCCCAGTTTTTCATTCCACTCCTCTGCTTTAAAACAAAATTCTTTAGATTTTGTATATGAATCAAGATAATTAAAAAGTTTGTTGGTGTTTCCACTGAGAAGGTGTAGCTCCATCGGAGCAGGAAGTTTTATAACCTTTGTTTTATCTGGTAAATCAATAAGTGGTTGGTGTACACAGTTATGATAGGGTACTGCAGATAACTTTGATTTTTTAATTTTATTTCAGCAAGCATTTTTGTAATTATTAGCTGATGATCTAATCATTCCAAGCATTCTATGTTCACCTTGAAATTCAAAATTTTTAAAATCATTTTTGCTAGCTATACACCAAAGGCAAGGATGAGTTGAGGCTGCAGTTTCTATTCCAAAAAAAATATTGGCCAACTTCATATCGAAAGCACAAAAGTATTTAATACTGTTTAAATTAATAAAATCGATTATTATTTTCATATTTGCGTAAGATTTTTGCAAATTTTCTATAAGTGCAATAATAATGAGTTTGTTAACCCCACCATCTTTGTATTTTTCTTTACATATGCCTTTGTCATAACTAAATTTTTTTACTTTTTCTTTAGATACCTTGCAACGATCTAAGATATTTAAACAAATTTTCAAAAATCCAGCTCCTCTGTCAATGCCGACTTTTAAAATCAAGTGAGTACCACTTGAAATATTTCTTTTTTTGATAACATTTTCCACCAGTCCTAGAATATCTTTGCAATAAGCCATCACCTTTTCATCCTCATCAAATTTAACAGATCTTACATCAAAGTATTCATTTAAAATGGCGTCTTCTTCAATCAGTTTATTTCTTGTATATTTTCAAATGATTTGCGACCTTTCCAACTTCTAAAAATAATTAAAACTTTAGCACCTTGTGTGTTACTGAGACCACATGCATTTTTTAATTTGTTCACTTCACTTGTATGTATCGGTGAATCAGTAAACAATGCTTTAGAAGAAGTTTTTAGTCTTTGTATACTAATTGAAGTTCTGCATGTTGCAACCTTAATTAAATTGCATTGTTTTTCAAACTTTTGTTTAAGTGTTTTTGAACATTGCAATTCGGCACCTCTATCGTCTAAATAAAAATCTACAATATAAAATTTGTAATTACTTTGTAATTATTATTATAATTTAGTTTTAATAGGAACTTAATAATGAAATTAATATTTTTTTACCTTTATCTAGTTGCTTCATTAGGTTTTCCCTTCGCTTTGTAATACAACAGGTGTGGGCTAATCCTGGTCCAATAACATTTAGACATCTTTAACTGGTCCAAGAGAGTGTAAAACTTTCATGTTGAGTTTTGGTCTTCCTCTTTTTTCTATATTTGATCCACGTGTTAAATTACACCTAGCAGTAAAGCAAATATCACATTGGCAAAACTTTTGGTTTCTAGTTAAAATCGTTTCTTTGATCTTAGAGAAATCAAATGGTTTACATAAAACTATATTGGTGTTACCTTTTTCCATTTTTACTAAATTAGTTCGACATCTTCCACAAATTCCATTTGGAAAACAGTTATCATTTAGATTAATATTGTCAATGAAATATTTTTTAATTCTCAATAAAACTACACTTCCTTCTTGTATTTTACTTAAATTTTTTCCTTTTTCAAAGCAAATTAAACAAACTTTACTCATACTTTGACTGTGACTTAGCCTTACATATGGCACTCAAAGGTGAAATAATAACTAGTATTTAAATTTTCAAAGCACAACTAACGATATTACAAACGCAACGTGTAACAAAACACAAATTACAATAATGCATAAAAATCAAAACTGGTTAAAACTAAAAGTGGTTTTTAATTAACCAATTTCAAATATTTTAGCAATAAAGAATGATTTTGAGGGTTATTTAAATTGACGTAATACAAATTAAAACAGTAGTTTGTAAAAGTAAAACATGTAACATTTTATAAACTCGCTTTGGTAAAACATACAGAAGAATATTTAAAAAATTCTATATATAATTTATAATGAAAAGTTAGTTTGTAAAATATAAAACAGTTATTATTAACTTATAATGTTAAATATCACTAAAAACTACAACAAAAAACTAAAATCTTCTTTTTATTTGTGTCCCAGTGATCGGGGCCAATCATATTTAAACTCTAAGAACACGCCCCTAAGGTAACGTCCTTAAAATGTTTATGAATTTTTTTTTCTTTTCATATTTATTAGAATCAAAATTTATCGACAAATTTTAAATATCATTCCAAAAAATTAGGCTGTTTAAAAGTTGTGATCTTTTAAAGTTATTTTTTGGAGTTAATTGGGGAATAAAAACCTAAAAACAATAATAACTTTTTAAAGAGATTTTAATTTAGCTAAAGATATTATGAAAAAATTTTTTTTTTTTTATTGAAACCATACATGGGACACAAGGACCCAAATTTTAGGTTTAATATTGTTTCCAGTCTCCGATTGTTGCAATTTTTTCTAAAACATTCTTATTTTGCATTAGTATGATTATTACAAAATTTTATGAAAGCACTATTTCTGAAAGTTTATGAAAGCACTATTTCTGAAATCTTAAACACTAAAAATTCTGGGCCAGCTTGTTTAACCCCTTTTTATTTTTTTATATCGACAGAATATTTTCAAAATCTAGGTCATAACAGAACAAGGTATGGTGGTTTTGAAAATGTAATTTGTTTCTGGTGTACTTTTTTTTTCGTAAGAAATATTTCCACTAGGGTGTGCAAAAATTATTAGGAACCTTTAAGAAAATAATTGTTGATTGAAACTTTAACACAAAAATATTTATTTAAAAAGCAAACAAAATGCTGAAAAAGGTTTTGAAATATTCGTTATTTGATTCGTCAGATGACGAATCCAAATCAATTAATGTTTTCAAACCAGTTTTTTTCACTCTTCTTGAGTAATTTTTACTTTCTGATAGTGTTGGTCTTAGCACAACATCATTTGCCTATAATTCTATAGCAGGACTTAAATCAAATAGATTAGGTTCTTTTCCTTGCAAACTTGCTTGAATAGAGTACCGTTTGGCTTTCGTCACGCATATATTGAATAAATTAAAACTAAGGATTCTGGGATCGAAATGCAGACAAACAACTCAAAAAACAACAATCAAAGTTATTCAGTTTTCAATACAAACTCTCAATAACTTTTTGAATTTTGTTTAGTGTTTGTGAATTTTTAAGAGCTGATTACAATAAAAGTTTTTACTTTAATCGTGTAGTTTAAATTTGACATTATAAAGTCTAATTACACCAATTTTTTATTTTTATCAGTAGTTTTTTTGGCAACAAGTAAAATTTAATAAATGAATGAATTTAATGAATTTTAATACGTTTAGAGTGGGTATATTTTCCAAAAGTTAACCAACTACCCCTCCTTCGTATTAAGCACCTGTGAGTGACTTTAAAAAAAAGAATTTGACAGGGTCAAAAAATATTAACCAGCTCTCTAAATATTGACCGTTAAAATTATATTTTTAAAATAAAAATATTAAAAATATACTTAGTTAATAAGTACATAAATTTCTTTTTAAAAGTTGCAACCAAATAAAATAAATATTTTATTTACGAAATATATTTACGAAAATGTTTATGAATAAGTTTTAATCCATAGTTTTTAAAAAAGTTTAAAATTGAACTCTTAAAAATTTGTTTAAAATGATTTTTAATTTTTCTAAATTTACTTTTTTTTTTTTGCATTAGTACTTGTATAAGGATTTCACAAAGGAATCTTCATATACACCTAGAAAAAAAAGGTGAAAAAATTGCAGATAGCAAAAAAAAAAACAAAAAAAACAGCTAAATTTGTAAAAATAAAATTTAAATTTTACAAAGATATTCAAGCACAAAAGTTTTGTTAAAAGATTACCAATTATAAAGTAGCATAAACTAATTAAGATGCTAGTGCCAATGAAAAAAGCATTACTTCATCAAATAATCTGAACATTTGATTGAATTGTTTTTTTTTAAATTTGAATCTAAATTAATATGTTCATTGAACTGTTCAAAATAAAATCGTGCTTTTTACAATTCTTTTTGATTGCAAGGCCTCTTCTTTTGTAAACTTTTCACACACTTATATTGCAACATAAATAGTTGCTTGTTTCTGTAAAAGCCTTTTTATAGACAAGAAAAAAATCTTGAAAGTTGATAAACTCCATAATTCCACACTTCTGAAAGCCACATCACTAATGCTACACATAAAAAATGATACAAGCATATGCTTTTTTTACTGATAAAATATGAAAGTTGATAATTTGCTGGTCCAAGAAAGTCATAAAAGTAGAAATTGATATTCATTAAAGCGATAAAATTATAATTTTCATGTTCATATAATAAAGGATACAAAAATCTACAATAAAATCATAGCTATTTTCAGTATTAAAACCAACAATACTGCATTCTGTATATATATCAGAACTAATACAGAGTTGAGAAATTTCTTTGTTATGATGATTATACATATTACTTATATCTATGTTAATATTATTTTCATTCTTTTCCACTAGAAAATCTAAAAAATGTAAACTTTTTGTTTGAATATATAATTTCGATTGCTTTATATTTCTTTCATCCTTTTTTCCAAGTTTGACATCGAATATTTAGTTAATCATATTTTTTTTTTTTAAATACACTGGCTTAAATGTTCAAGGTAGCAAGAATCTGATGACAATATATCTTAATAACATTTTTTTATTGCACTTTTATACGCATTTTCTTCAGAATTAGTTTCTATATATAAGAATAAGTTTCTATATATTTTGTTTGTCCACATTTTGATCCAAAAAAGCTTTGCCAAAAGTTTATCAAATATGTTTTTAGAACTGCAAACTGTACCCTTTAAAACTTTCCACTTATTAGCTGTTTGTAATTGTAACATTTCCTTTATTCTTAGCAGGTGTTTTAGATCCTGATTTCCTTTTAAAATAAATAATTTTATTTTAACTATTTTCATCCATTTTATGATTACTTTTATACTTTTTATATAATTTTAATTCAAAAAATATTTTCTAAAAAATATTAAACTAAAACAATTTTATTTTGGTTTAATCCTCCAGAATTGATTTTGGGAGGTCCAAATATCATTTTTTCCAAAAGTAGACAATCACAGATTGTTGATCGGGCCCTATTTCGAGCACTGATATCGCTCTCCTTCATCTCACAACAGTACTCTTTTAGATGTTATTTCTGATCAAACTGTTCAAAGCCTTTCTCTTCATCATTCAGCCAATATCGTTGTTGTTGGTGACTTTAATGCTCATCACAATGAATGGCTTGGTTTTAGTGTCTCTGCAGGCATTAAGACCTACAACTTTTGCCTTTCCCAATCTCTAAAACAAATAGTTAACTTTCCAACTCTCTTTCCAGAGAATCCGAATCATTTACCTTCTCTACTTAACTTATGTCTTGTTTCTGATCCTAATCAGTGCTCAGTTTCTTCACATTCACTCTTAGGTGTTTCTGATCACAGTTTTATCTCTCTAAAACTAATAAATCATTCTTCTACAACCATTATGCTGACTGGGATTCTTTCTGTGATTTTCTTCGTGACGACCTTTTACTATGCATTAGATAGATGTGAAAAGGCTAAGGCTATGCTCTCAACATTTCTAAAGCCTTTGATAAAGTTTGGCATGCTGGTCTTCTCCATAAGCTCTCTTCTTATGGTAATATCTTCTTATGGTAATATCAGGTAATATCTTTAAGATTTTTGAATCCTTTCTCAGCAATCATAGTATAAAAGATTTTTGAATACTTCCTTAGCAATCATAGTATAAAAGTTATCCTCAATGGACAGCACTCTTCTTCATATCCTGTCACTTCAGGGGTTCCACAAGGTTCTACCCTTGGCCTATTTTTTTGTACTTCTGCTACAGCATGGGGTTCTCAGTGGCTCTCTTGTTGTACTTTTTTTTCAGCTAATCGCTATGGCAATGATCTTCCTATATTTATGAACGATAATGTACTCGATCAGTCATCTACCCTTCATTTTCTAGGATTAACTCTTACTTCTGATCTTTCTTGGAAACCATATATCAAATATATTGCAAAGTTAGCATTTGCCAAGGTTGCATCTCTTTATCGTGCTTTCTTACTCTGGATTCTGGTCTTTATCTCTATAAATCTCAAATCCAGCCTTGTATGGAATACTGCTTCTATATCTTTGGCAGATCTTCAAATGATGCCCTTTCTCTTTTATACAAGGTGCAAAAACGTATTGTAAACATGGTTAGACCTGCTCTTGCAGCCAACCTCCAAACATTATCACACCGCCATAATGTTGTTTCTCTTTCCTTTTTCTATAGTATAAATACTATAATGGGCACTGCTCTAAAGAGCTAGCAGTTCTTGTGCCATCTACTAAAATTTATTCTCATCTTACTTGTCATTCAATAAAGTCTCATCCTTTTATTGTGACTGTTCCTAAGTGCTCCAAAAATTCTAATTTATCCAGTTTTTTTTCCTCAAACATCAGTTCTTTGGAATCAAATACTAGGAGGCTATAATCAGGAAGGTCACAGGACAATATTCAGAGTGTACAGGAAAGCATTTAAGAAGAGACTTAGGTGTTAGTTTGAAGGCAGTCCCAACAGCTTGGATTATCTCAAACTTCACTCCAGAGGATTCAAAGGATTCTGAAACTTATTCTGTATAAGATACAGGTAGTGCAGAAACTGGTTTCAGCTGAATATTGGGCATATTAGTGTATGCTATCCATTTCCAAGAAATGTCAAGGCAGGAACCTGAGTCCATTAACAACCTTATTATGGGCGACGAGACCCACTTCCACCTTAATGGTTATGCTATAAATCAAAATATGAAATTGGGATACAGAAAATCAATGTTGTCTACAACCTGTAAAAGTAACGATTTCATGTGGTGTACACATGGAAAAAGTTCTTAGACCTTATTTCTTTAAAGATGATGCAGAAAACACAATAACTACTAATGGTGAATGGCATAAAGAAATGATAGAGAGTTTCATCTGTCCTGCAGACAAGAACACACCAGATATGGTGACAGTAATATGGTGCTACTATCCATACATCTCGCCCAACAATGAAACTTTGGAAAAAGAATAATTTCACAAAATTCTAAAAGCAACTGGCTTTCATGCTCGCCTGACTTAACAGCTCTATACTTCTTTCTATGATGGAGATAATGTATACCACAAGAAGCCTAGGACTATTCAACAATTGAAGGCCAATGTTTGTGAAGAACTTGAAAACATAAACCAAGAAACATTACAACAGGTGATGGTTCACTACCTAGATGAGTGCCTCAGCATGAAGAGCAAAATATTTTTTAAATGTTAATTTCAAAATCAAATAAAATTTTCAGTTTAAAATGATAAATTGAGAAAAAATAAAAGTTACTTCTATTTTAAGAGGCTATTCAAAAAATCATCAGTAGTAGTGTTTTGGTATTGTTGCAAGATTTTTGTGTTAAAAACAAAAATAATTTAAATTGCATATTGTTGCTATGAGTAACTATTGAGATGGATTCAATTCTAATAATACACAGGAAATATCAACTAAAAGTATCATGTTTTAGTTTGTGCAGATGCTTTTCATATGATAACAAAAAACTTTAATTGTTAAGCTCAAGGAAGACAAAAAATTGGAAAAAACATTGACATGGTTGTCAAATCTATCAGTTGATAGGCCAGTTCTGCAACTAAAAGTATGTATGTTTATTCGCAATCTTAAATTGTTAATTTAACCAGTATATGTGGTTTGTTTTTTACATGCCAAACATTTAAGGTAATAAATTATATTTTTGCTGTTGCATGTGATGTGACTTTTTATTATCCAAATAGTACCATTAGATGTTTTAAACTCACCTACTTCTTGAAGGTAGAGTTCGCATATTTTACACCAAACGTCTTTGCATTTAAATATGTTAATCTTTTTATTATTTGCTTCAACTTTTGAAGAAGTCTTCTTAGTAAGTTAGGAGGTTTTTTAAAAGCTTATATTGGATGAATATTAGAAAAAACATTTTTGATTCTTTCATTATAAAATACTTTGAGTAAAAGGTTAGCTCCTGAGATTAAAGGTTGACAATTGGGATTGCTATAGAATGTTGTCACTAAAAGAAATATTTCTTTAAATTTCTTTTGTGGTGCTGATCCTTGTAGTTTTGCATTATGGAATGCTTTATCTATAATTCCATTAGGATATTTACAATCTTTCAACCATGATTTTAGTTCTGTTGGACGAAATTTTTCAATTTCGTAATTAGATGTAAAAACAATTATTCTTTTAGCTAAGTTATAAGGAATATTCTTTTTAATGTGAAATCGATGACTGTTATAGTTTAAGTACTCACAAGTATTTCTTTATAATAAATGTCTGTTTGAACTTTTTAGTTATTTTCAATAATAATTGTGATGTATAAAAAGTTAATTGCACTGTAGGTGTTATCATTTTTAGAAAACCCCTAGCCAAAATCAGTTGTAAAATCAATTGAGTCTTTTTATTTTGTAAGAGAAATTTCAAACTTTCTGATGACAATATGTTTTAGCCAGATTATAAAACCATCATCAATATGTCTAAAATAAAATTTCTCTATATCATTTACTTCACAGTAAGAAAAATACTGAGATAGGATTATTGGAAAAAGCTTAGTCTCTTCTAGAAACCTGATAGTGAGACAAGCATAATCTGCTGCGAAATCTGTACCTATGGCTGCACCAGGTGTTTGGTGAAATAATTATTTATCAAATATGAAACTATTGTTATTTAAAATAAAAGATGCTGACTCAATTATGAATTCAGGAGTAAATCTTTTAGCTATCAATTCAGATAAAAGATATATATATAAAAGATTTTTATATATAATATTATATATATAAAACAATTGTCATTATATATATATATATATATATATATATATATATATATATATATATATATATATATATATATATATATATATATATATATATATATATATATATATATATATATATATATATATATATATATATATATATATATATATATATATATATATATATATATATAACAATAAATATATTCCTGGTTTTCTTTATCTAACTAATAAATTAAGCTACCTTCTCACTTTTTTCACGCACCGAAGTCACAATGTCTTTTGTATTGCGTGAAACACCAGTATTAATAATAAGGACTTTCATATCAATTCCACTATAAACAGACATAATTAGTCTTTAAATAAGTATATAGTCAATAGTATGTTATAGTGCCAAACACAATGGCCTCAATGAATAACGTATCTGAATAGTTCAACTATAAAAAACTAGAAGATTTAAAAAATATATATAAATGTTAAAGAATTTTAAACTTACCAATGAATTCTATTAATTTCACCAGATTTAAAACTAATGCAGTCACCTTTATTAAAAGCTATATCATTATTATCATTATATAAGATATATATAAATAAATATATAAATATATAAATATATATATATATATATATATATATATATATATATATATATATATATATATATATATATATATATATATATATACAGGCCTTGTTTTAAAGCGTTACGCCTAGAGCGATTTACGTACGCCTAGAGCGATTTTTACGTACGCGTAGAGCTGTTTTGGTTAAGCTACTTTTTATCATTTTTTAACTTTTAAATTAGCGGTAACATAAAAGAAGTAATTAATTTTTAAAAAAACCACATTAACTTTTGAATAACGATATGTAAAAATATTTATTAGAAAAAAAATATTACATTAAAAATAATTAAATAACTTTTTATCGCGACATATTATACGTTTTTATAACATTTAATTTTACGCTTAACTTTTTATTCAAATATTTAGTAACATGAAAAATTGTTCGCCAATCCTTAACTACAAATTTTTTGCAAATGTTTTTAATAAAAAGTAGTAACTTTTTAAAGTTTTCAGTAAAAAACTTTTAAAAAATCTATATTCCAAACTTATTAATACAGAATATAAATGTTTTTTGTAATATAAATTTTTTAAGAGTTTTTTACTAAATTCATATTAAAAAACATTTGCAAAAAATTTGTAATTAAGGGTTGACATTTTTTTAATATATCAAAAAACGTCTCAATATTTTTGTTATCATGATAACAAAAATATCAAGACATTTTTTCAAGATATTAAAAAAAATGTGCCAATGAATGAACAATCTATTTGTATTTTTCTAAAAATTACTTCATCAATTTCTTTGCTTTTCTTATTAGTTAAAGGTATATAGATACCTTTGCTTTTAAGTTATGCAGGGGGAGGGGGCCAGCACAGAAAAAAAAAAGTTACCTGTTACTCGTAAATTTTGAATGAAGACAATTTGTTAAATTTCTTCTGTGTGCGATTAAATAAATTTTTTTCATAGATCAAGTTATATTATAAGGTAAAGAAATCACGAGTAGACTATAACATCCGCTGATGACACTAATATTACGTTGAATATATTTATATAATGGAGGTTTCATTATGCACGCGCACATTACAGATTCCGTTAAATAAATACTAAGGCAAGCTTTAGTTTAATGACAGTCTCTATTTTTTATTAATGAACATGTATTTTTCTTTATAAAACAAGACAAACTAGTATATAAAAACCTTTTATATTTCTATTCTCTCTAATTGTTTAAAGTTCGAATATGGATTGTATTTTGAAGCACAAAAGATTTCCTTTAAAAACTTTTAAATCTTGGGACTTTGCCGATGCTTTCCCGATGCGATGATCACAAAAAAAGAGAAAACTTACGGTATTAAAATCAAATGTAAGTTATGTGATCTTCATCAAAATAAAACATCCAAAAAACAATGGTGCCGTAAGGGCAGCTGCCCTACGGTTTATAAATAACACAAGTCATGTTAAAATATTTTAATACGTTACTATATTTAGTTTAAGTTGATATATAAATAAAAATAA
Organism: Hydra vulgaris; assembly: GCF_022113875.1. Taxonomy (NCBI): domain Eukaryota; kingdom Metazoa; phylum Cnidaria; class Hydrozoa; order Anthoathecata; family Hydridae; genus Hydra; species Hydra vulgaris. The sequence continues at coordinate 46,735,959 of NC_061163.1, forward strand.
AAATATAGTTTAATAAATAAATTAAATTTGTTCTTAACAAAGATTACCTCATATTTATTCTTTTTTTATTTTATTAAGTTAAATTGCTTACAAGCGAAGAAAAAAAAAGAACTTTTTTTTTGTAATTATACGTAGAATGAAAATACTTTTGAGTTTGTTTATAAGTTAAGGAACTTAATTTTTAATAAACAACTTTTTACGAACGTTTATTATAAACAGATACGATTCAAATTATTAAATAAATATACTTATATTATTTTAGTTGAGTATTTTTTTAAGTTTGCACGATTAAAGTTTTGCGAAGAAGTATTTGTTTTTTGTTTTAAGAATAATTAACAAAAGAGTTTGCATAATTAAGACTTTTATATTTAATTTTTTTTTAATTTCCTAAAATTTAAAAAAAAAAGATTTAATCGTTAAAAACGATATTTCTCTATAACTCTGTTTCTTTGTGATTTGTTTAAAATGTAAAACATTTTTACAATAACATAAAAAATTTATGAATTAAATTCCTAGCGAACGCGTTCTAAACTATGTATCAAAAATATGCTAAAAGCAGACAAAACGTTTTTATATTTTTATATAACGCAAGTTGAAAGGCTAAGCAAGATAAATTTAAAAAAATATTCTTTCCTAAATTATTCTTTGCTAGTCAAAACAAAATCGCTGTTTAAATGATTAACATAGGTTTTTATTTATCGATGTTAATATTTATTGTTTACTCCAGAAATTTTTTAAAATAAAAAAAAATCATTATTTTTTATTCAATAACGATTTATAAACAATAATTATTCAAAAACAAATTTCAGAAATAATTAAAATCTATATATATATATATATATTTTTTTTACTAAATAATATTGAACTAAAATGAATAATAAGATAACAATTGAAAACATTTTATTATAAATTTAAATTTAAAACGTTTATAGTTATTTGAGTTAATTGTAAAATGATCTAGTTAGCGGTTATATATTTATTGCGGTAGTTAAAACACTTAACGTCTATAAAAAAAAATAAAGATAATTTTATGACGTTAAATATCGCGTTAAGCTAATGCATTAAGCACTTTTTTATTTAAAACAAGGCCTATATATATATATATATATATATATATATATATATATATATATATATATATATATATATATATATATATATATATATATATATATATATATATATATATATATATATATATATATATATATATATTAAAATAAATTTCTTTTTTTGGATTTAACTCAAATTGTTGAAAATATATTTATTTTACGATATTTAATTTTACAAAAAATTATTATAAAAATATCTACCCAAGTGACACCATTCCACCATACTTATATGGGGTAATTAAAGTGCATAAGCTTGTAAAAAGCTACTTAATACGGTTAATTGTAAACACCATCAGTACACCTATATTTAGCATTTCTTTAGCATTTCTTTTATTGTAGATATTGAAGATTGTAGTTATATATCATAAAAGATTGCATCAGATTATTAAGAAATACTTGAAAAACTGCAACAACAACAAAAAATAAAAATCGAGCTCACCAAAGATGCTAACTGCATTATCAATACCAGACGGATTACCATGAATTATCTTCTCACATAAATATGCCCACTTATTGATCAACATAATATCCTTTTCTACCCAATAATTTTCACTAATGAGATTGCAATATACTAATAAAGATGAAGCAACTGCAACTGCTAAAGCAGCTGACGAACCCAAGCCACAGCCAATAGGCAACGTTGATGTTATAAAAACTTTCATCCCAACATTACTAAACACAAAATAAAAAATAAACAGAGATATAACTATTCAATTTGCTAATTTTTTAAACTACTTTTATTATGTTTCAGCATACAAAAGATTCAAAGAGGTTTTTAAAAACAAACTTTTTTTTAATCATTTATTGTTATTACATTTCATGTTCATGATTCTAAAACATAAACCTTGACAAACAAGGCAACATTTGTGCGGATAAACAAGTTGAGTGTGGTACAACCAGGGACATAGTGGGGTTTGGATTTTTAACATTGCTATTGGTCTAATTGGCAGAGCAAGTGCTCCACCACTACTGCATGATTGTGGTATATTGTAGTAAACTCTGGCGTATTGTAGTACAGTGCTTCAAGATCATCTCAAAACTATTTGTTTTTAAAGTACTTTCTTGAATATGAAAACTAACTTGATGATTATCAGCGCTCGAAATAATGGCTGATCAACAATCAATGATCGGCCATTATTTAAGGGAAAATAACCTGTTTTTGTGAAAAAATTACATTTGATCGACAAGTTTTGAAAAACTATTTTGAGCGCTGGATTATACTTGTTACCCTCAAAAAAGACCTGCCTTGTTTCTTGATATAAATAGAGGTGGTTCATTATCGTAGATCATCAAGTAGTGATCATTAGTAACCAAAATTCAGTTTTAGTGAAACAGAAGTTTCACCAAAACCAAAATTTAAATAAAATTCAACTTGGGTTAAATAAAATTTCACTTGGGTTGAATAAAACTCATCTTGGGTTGAATAAAATTCAACTTGGGTTGAATAAAATTCAACTTGGGTTGAATAAAATTCAACTTGGGTTGAATAAAATTTAACTTGGGTTGAATTAAATTCAACTTGGGTTGAATTAAATTCAATTTGAGTTGAATAAAATTCAACTTGGGTTGAATTAAATTCAACTTGGGTTGAATTAAATTCAACTTGGGTTGAATTAAATTCAACTTGAATTGAATTAAATTTAACTTGGGTTGAATTAAATTCAACTTGGGTTGAATTAAATTCAACTTGGGTTGAATTAAATTCAACTTGGGTTGAATTAAATTCAACTTGGGTTGAATTAAATTCAACTTGGGTTGAATTAAATTCAACTTGGGTTGAATTAAATTCAACTTGGGTTGAATTAAATTCAACTTGGGTTGAATTAAATTCAACTTGGGTTGAATTAAATTCAACTTGGGTTGAATTAAATTCAACTTGGGTTGAATTAAATTCAACTTGGGTTGAATTAAATTCAACTTGGGTTGAATTAAATTCAACTTGGGTTGAATTAAATTCAACTTGGGTTGAATTAAATTCAACTTGGGTTGAATTAAATTCAACTTGGGTTGAATTAAATTCAACTTGGGTTGAATTAAATTCAACTTGGGTTGAATTAAATTCAACTTGGGTTGAATTAAATTCAACTTGGGTTGAATTAAATTCAACTTGGGTTGAATTAAATTCAACTTGGGTTGAATTAAATTCAACTTGGGTTGAATTAAATTCGATGGAACATAAATTGAATAAAATTCAACTTGGGTGGAATAATATTTAACTTGGGTTGATTAAAATACAACTTGGGTTGAATAAAATGTCCAAAACAACCAAAAATTAAAAAAAAAGACTATAAGCTTCAGCAAAACAAAAAAAATCTTAATAATAATTTATTTTTTCAAATTTTTATCTATTGGATAATATTTTTTGGCAAAAATAACTTATCTTTTTATGCATAAATCTATTTTTTTTCTTTAGACAAAATATCTAGTGTAGTTTTAAATCCTTCTGCATTAGTTAATAAAATACTAGCAAATTTTAATTTTCAGAAAACTTCAAATTACAGTCTCTAGTTTACTTAACAAAAAAAAACATAAAAAAAAATAAAAAACATAAGTATAAACTTTCTATCAACATGTTTTTATGATTTTGGAGTTTTTTTAAGTATTTTGAAGTTAAGGGTCAAGAGAGTTGCAAACAAAATAAAATAAAAATATATTAAAAAAAAAAAAAGGAAGGTAATTTTTTTAATAATAAAAAAAACCAAACTGTTTACATAACATAATTACATAACAACAATAATAATAATAACAATAATATATATATTCTGAAATAAAAGTTTTTATTTCATGGTTGTTTACTAATAGTGCAAGTACTAATCTAAGGTAAGCACCAATTAAATAATAATAGCAATCATATAATAATAATAATGTAAATTAAATGAAGATGATTATAATAATATCAATAATACTATTAAATATAATAATGACAATAATAATGATTATATTAGTAATTAAAATAACAACAACAACAATAATAACAATAATAACAATAGCAATAATAGCAATAATAACAATAATAATAATATTAACAAATATCACATTTATATATTAAACAATTTTAATAAGTAATAATGACGGTAATAAAAATGTAAATAAAATGTATGTAATATTAACATCACATATGATAATAATACTAATAACATTAGTAATAATAATCTATTATAAGCCTAAGATTTTAATTAGAGTATTTTTCTATCAAAAAGTCAAAAAGACGGGTTTTAAATTGTGAAAAAGAGTTGAAGGATTGAAAATGAAAAGGTAAATTATTCCAAGATTTTATGCATTTGTAATAGAATTATCACCGCATTTTACCGAACAGCGATTTGGGATAGATAATTTAAAGTTACTCAAAGATCGAAGGTAATAACGAGAACTTTTTTAGTGGTAAAAAAATTGGAGAATGACGGAGGAAGGTTTACTTGTTTATGATTCCAGACAAATAGACAATTTAATAAATAAACAAGATCACATAATTTGAGTATTTTTGATAGAAAGTAAAGGATGTCAGAATTAAAATGATACTGTTGAAAGAATATTATTTTTAATTTTTTTAATGATTTGTTTGTTATGAGTAAGTTGGTGTCGTCAGCAAAATGGTAAGCCATTGAAAATTTTAGAGAGATATTAAGATCATTTATAAAAATAAGGAAAAGCAATGGTCCTAATACAGAACCTTGTGATACACTCGTGGAGCATTTTATTGGAAAAGATTTGGCATCATTGATGGAGACAAATTGCAATCTATCAAAAAGATATGATGAAAACCATTGCAGAGTATTACCTCGAACATCGTAGTGTTCTAATATACTTAAGAGGATGGAGTGGTCAACAGAATCAAAGGCTTTCTCTAAGTCAAGAAACACTCTGCATGCAAAAAGTTTATTGTCAAGAGCATTTCTAATAGTCTCAGTTATTTTAATAAGTGCATGAGTTGTGGAGTGTTTGTTACGAAATCCATACTGATGTTTGTAAAGACATTGGTTTTTGTCAAGAAAGCTATAAAGTCTGTTGTACATGGCTTTTTCAAATATTTTGCTAATGTTAGATAGAAGAGATATTGGTCGATAATTTCTGTGGTCCATTAGAGAACCCTTTTTATGGATAGGAATAACTTTGGCTATTAGAAACATCTGGAAAAAGACCTTTATTAAAAGAATTATTCAATATTGTACAGAGAGGCTTGCAAATAACATGAGAAGTAAGTTTAAGAAGGTGTGTGGGGATACTATTTGGTCCTAAACTTTTACCATTTTGTAAACTATTTTTTATTAAATCAGACACTTCATTTTCAGTCACTGGATTAAGAAAGAAAGAATTAGAATTAGCATTTTTTAAATAGTCAGAAAAGATACTTTTAGAAGAAATCATTTTATTTTTGGGTGGGTGTTGTTTCATAGTATTTGATTAAAAATCATCATTAAAAATGTTAGCAACAGCCATACTGTCTGAGATAGTGTTTCCATTAGACTTGAGAGTGTAAGATTTAATTGGTGTAGAGGGTTTGATGCTAATAATTTTTTTTATTTCTTTCCATGTATTTTTTGTATTGCTGAGGTTTTTGTTAAAAAAGGAGATGTAGTATGACTTTTTGGAAATTCTTAATAAATTGCTAATTTTATTCCTGTACAATTTAAATTTATTGAATAGTTGACTTTTTGTGTTGGAATTTTTAGATTTTATATACTTTTTGTAGAGCTTATTTTTAATTGCTATTGACTTCAGAACTCCATTAGTGATCTAAGGTTTAGATATGAGTTTAACTTGATTTTTGGTCAGTTTGTATGGGGCATGACGATCAAGAATTGTGTTGAATGTATTTAGAAAGAAGTTCATTGATTCATTGACATCATCATCATTTTTGATATAAAACTTCCAGTCAATATTAGAAATATCCTGAATGAATTCATTATCATTGAAATTCTTAAATGATCATTTAGCTGTTATGGATTTTTTTCTTTTGAAAGGAGTACTACTAGGAATGCAAACAAACTGTGCCATGTGATCTAAAATTGATATTGTTACGTTACCAGAAATAAGATTAGGAATTTGAAAATTTAAAAAGATGTTATCAATAATTGTTTTAGATTTACAGGTTACTCGCGTTGGTTGAATTATTGTTGGGTAAAAAGAATAAGAACAAAGTGAGTCAAGGTAATCAGATATAATAAGGGATTCGTTGTAGTTAAGTAAGTCCATGTTAAAGTCACCCATTAACATAACCTGTTTATTTTCAGAACTAAGTTTTTCAAGTAAAGGATTAAAATAATCAGAAATAAATTCCTTTGGGTTCATTGAAGGATGCCGGTATATGCAGCCAACAATGATATTTTTCTTAAAAGGATTGATGATTTCAATAAAGATAGATTCTAGGTATTTTGGGGCATATACTATAAGATCTCTTCTGACATTGTAGTTTAGATTGGATTGTAAGTATAGAAGAGCACCACCTTTTTTAGCTTCAGTAGAGCATTGTTCAATGTTATAACCATTTATAGTAATGTCAGTTATATTGGGATTGTTAATGTACAATTTAGATTCCGAAATTCCAAATACTGTTGGAAGAATGGTAAGTGAACTTATGAGACTGCGAAGTTCATCAATATGAAAATGCAAAGAACCAATGTTTAGATGAAGGTACAATTCAGAATTTGATTTTAAAGTTTTATTGAGATCAAGAATATTGTAGTATTTGCAGTTGGAATAAAAATTAGAGATTTTATTTATATCCTTAAAAAAGTTTTTGAATTGTAAGGTACTAATTGATAGAGTTTGACATGATATAGTTAAAGAAAGAGAAAAGTCCAAAAGAGTGCTAAATGGCATATTCTTAATTATGCAGTCACTACAATACCAGTCAGAAGAGTCTTTGACAAGAAGGTTATAAGAAAATTTGTTGATTGAATTGCACTTAGCATGAACCCAAGAAGAACAACAGTCACATAAAATGCCTCTTTGATGATTGGCCACTGCTTTATTGCAGAACTTACAATGGCACTTAATTGCCATGTAAAAATATAAGTTAAAAACAAAGCAATAATATATAAAGTATGGCATAAATCAATAATAAATAAATATAGTATAATTTAAAAATAAAGGATATAATAATTAACTAGTAATCATAAAAAATATATAGTATTAGGAATCTTAATAAATAATAAAGTAATAAATAATATAATAGCAGATAATTTTTTTTATTTTTTTTTTATTTGCATTCACTCCCAACAAGGCTGCAAGCAACCACTATTAAGTTGGGAGTTACTAGGAAAAAAAAAAGAACAGAGTTATAGAGCAAGGAAACGGTTGACAGAAGACTTAAAAAGTTGAAGGTTGTATGAGTCAGGAAAACATGAAGATGGGAGAGAGTTCTAAAGGATTGAAGTGCGGGGAAAAAAACTAGATGAGTAAAAGTTTTTAGAGCATGCAGGGACAGATACAGAAAACGAATGAGACTTAGCTGAATGACGAGTAAAACGAGAATGAATTTTAGTTGATGGAACTAGAGATGATAACTCCTTTGAGCAGTGACCATGATAGTATCTGTAGAAAAGAGAAAGAGATGCAACTTTACGACGATGGGAAAGAGGTTCAAGCTTAGCAGATAGTCCAGGTCCAACAACATTTACAATGCGTTTTTGGACCTTGTCAAGAAGAGAGAGTGAATCGTTAGAAGAACCAGCCCAAATATGACAACAGTATTCCATACAGGGACGAATAAGAGATTTGTAGAGATAGAGAATGGAATCAGAAGTAAGGAAATGGCAAGCACAATAAAGAGAAGCAACCTTAGCAGAAGCTAATTTAGCAATCGATTGTATATATGGTTTCCATGAAAGGTCAGTAGTAAGCGATAATCCAAGAAGACGTAAAGAGGAGGACTCAGTAAGAGGATTGCCATTCATTAATATAGGAATGTTGACCATATTACGGTAGTTGTTTGCAGTAAGCAATTGGGTTTTTTTAGAGTTGAAATTCACAAGCCACTGTGAACCCCAATCTATTACTGAAGTGAGATCAGATTCAAGATCAGCTGCTTATTCTAGGCGATCGAAAAGAGAAGACTTTTTGTCAAGACAGGAGTATAAAGTTGAGTCATCAGCAAAAAGAGCTACTTTAGATGAAAGGTTGTCAGGAAGATCGTTTATGTAGATAAGAAACAAAACAGGGCCCAGAATGGAACCTTGGGGAACCCCAGAAGTTACTGGAAATAAAGAAGAGTGTTGGCCTTCAAGGATGACTTTAATAAAACGGTCAGAAAGAAATGATTTGATAATCTCAAAAACTTTCCCAGAAACACCATATGAAGCAAGCTTATGGAGAAGACCAGCATGCCAAACTTTGTCGAAAGCTTTAGATATGTCGAGAGCAATAGCCCTAGCCTCACCGCCTCCATCTAATGCACGATAAAATCTTTCAGTCACAGCAGTTAGCAAGTCAGCCGTAGAGCGAGAGGATCGAAAACCGTATTGATTGTCTGACAGCAGTTTATTTGACTCAAGATGAGATGTGAGGAATTTGTTGATTAAAGACTCAAAGACCTTGCTAATAACAGAAAGAAGACTGATCGGACGATAATTGGAGGGGTCAGAATTTTCTCCAGAGTTTTTGAATATTGGAACCACAGATGCCATTTTCCAACAAGCAGGAAAACAAGACTCAGTCAAACACTTGTTAAATAGTTTAGAGAGAATTGAAGAAAGTTCTGGAGAACAATTCTGCAAGACTGTGACAGGAATGTTGTCTGGACCACAAGCTGTAGACGAGTTTAATTGAGATATGACTTTAGCAACAGAAGCCGGAGTGATTTGAATGTCTAACAATGGGTCAACCTGTTTGACTGGAATGGAAGGAAGAGAATGTCCATAAGATTCAAGAGTGGAATTAGAAGAAAAGTTCTTTGCAAACAGTTCTGCCTTATCCCTGGGAGAGGTAACAAGATCAGTCCCATGAATGAGAGATGGAATGTTAGATCTACCTTTGTTAACAATGCTGTTGAAGATTTTCCAAAAGTCTTTAGAGCCTAACTTCTGCGATAAGATGCGAGATTTAGTGAACTGAGAATAATGGAGTTTAGCATCAGAAAGCACCTTTTTACATCGATTTCTTGCAATAATAAATAGCCGTTTGTTCTCAAGAGAGTTGTTCTTTTGAAAAAGATGAAAAAAATGGTTACGATTGGATATAGCAGCCGCACAAGAAGGAGAAAACCATGGAGTAGAATGAGGCTTGACTTGAAACCGACGAGAAGGAATAAAAGCTTCCATTCCAGCCTGAATCCAGGAGGTTACGTAGGAGACACATTTGTCAGCTGAGAGAGAAAAAACATCAGCCCAAGGACCATCACGAAGAAAATCACGAAAGGAATCCCAGTCAGCTTTAGGGTAGTAGTAGGTGGTGCGATGATAAGGTGAGCCCAAAAAAGAAGTACGAGAAGAAAGATTTATAGAGATCATTGCATGGTCAGAACCACCTAAGGGAGAAAAGGGAGAAACTGAACATAAGCTAGGGTCAGAGACAAGACATAAGTCAAGGAGTGAAGGTAAATGATTAGGGTTGTCAGGAAAACGAGTCACAAAGTTAACTATCTGAGTAAGAGATTGAGAAACGCAGAAGTTAAAGGCTTTAGTGCCAGCAGGATCAGTGGTGTTAGAGCCAAGCCATTCAGTGTGATGGGCATTAAAATCACCAACAACAACAATATTGGCGAAGGGGTAAAGAGAGAGGGCATGGTCAATTTGATCAGAGATAACATCTAAAAGAGTGCAATCATGGGAAGAAGGAGAACGATAAAGAACAAAGAGAAAGGTGATAGAGTGAAGAGGTGCTAGGAGAAAGCACATAAAAGAATGGTCTAAGGATTCGAACCTGATTTCACGACAAATAGGGGAATTAATGCGTGTGTATACCCCTAAACCTAGCATGTGACTATTGGAGTCTTTACGAATCAAAGGATAGTACCCATCAACACTGACATCTGAAGAAGGAATTGCAGAACTTAATTTTGTTTCACTGAGTGCAAGCAAGTCTGGTGAATTTTGCAGGAGGTAAGACTCAACTGATGGAAAGTTGCTTCGTAGACCGCGAATATTTGTAAAAGATATATTAAAATATTTTGGTGGTGGGGATGGTTTTTTAGGTTTTAAATTTTTGGTTACTTTGGTCATGATTTGGGTTTAATGAGAACTTGACTCATTCATAGAGCACAGCCTCCTAATCAATGAGCTATGCAGTTGTCTCAGTCCTGTTAATTAACCCTAAGCCGTGACATAGGGCTCCTTATGTGGCCTTGACAATGCACACCAAAAGCATTAACAGGGACACCATCCATGCGCAACATGGCACTGTTAATACTCTGATATTTTGCAGCTGTTGATGGAATCAGCCTCTCTGAGAGCTACCACAGAGTTCGGGAAACCTTACTACCAGCGGGCCTCAGAACCATTAAACTGAGTTTTAGAGCTGTACCCTCATATGGAGATAACAGGAAGAGTTGCATAGCCATTATCATAGAGGCATAAGCAAAATTCTATGAGTAGAGTCAAGGAGATCCAGCATTCATCATCCTAGGCAGGAAACAATGTAACACAGGTTACATCTACGCTTGCCTAATAGATGAAGAAGGGGTTCGAGGCTGGTTAGCAGAATTTTTCTGCTAACATCTGCCCAAGATGAGTATTTTTATCGAGACACCATCTCTAGCCTTTACTCAACCAAGAGCCCCAAGGCAGGGGATGTTTAGCTGGATGCAGTTAACATCTGCCCAAGATGAGTGTTTTTATCGAGACACCATCTCTAGCCTTTACTCAACCAAGAGCCCCAAGGCAGGGGAATTTTTAGTCGGAGTTTATTTCTCCTAGCCTTTGCATAAGAAGAGCACACTCTGCAAGGCAGCAGGGCTTGTGGCAGGTGGTACTGGGTTACGTGATACCAGTAGCAAGATTGATCTCGATTATCCTGACCTGACCTGGAGTAGTTAAAAGGAGCTACTTCTCGCAACAGTACTTTGAGAAAACCAGGCATGACATTTTGGAAGTGCATAAGGAAAAACACTGCATCTAACAAAATACAGGAGTCTAAGGTGAGTGTACGTTTTGTAGTTGGAGTAAGTAGTTAGTTACTGAGCTCACGCTGCATTAGAGTATAAACAGAACACAAACAAACATAAACATAAATCAACTTACGGGTGAGTCAACACCGCGCCAGAGGTTCAGACAGAACACAAACATACATAAAAAACATAAAGTAACTTACGGGTGAGCGAACACCGCGCCAGAGGTTCAGACAGAACACAAACATACATAAAAAAACATCAAAAACATAAACATAAACATAAAGTAACTTACGGGTGAGCGAACACCGCGCCAGAGGTTCAGACAGAACACAGACATACATAAAGAACATAAAGTAACTTACGGGTGAGCGAACACCGCGCCAGAGGTTCAGACAGAACACAAACATACATATAACGTAGATTACAGGTGAGCTAATACAGTAACTAAGGCACCTCCAACTATATGGGGAAAAAAAAATTACTATAGGCATGACTGATATAAGATAGTACTGATGACAGGAAGAACACTCCTTCCAGCCTTTGCTTAGATAGCAAATCCTGCAAGGCAGCAGAACATGGAACAGGTTGCACTGGGTTACATGTTACCAGTAGCAGGATGATCATGAAGACCATACTCCTGACCTGACACAAATATATGTATAATAAATAAATAACATTAAAAGATACAACAACTAAAAAATAAACAAAAAATTATTAATTATATTAACGAAAAATAATATAATACAAGAAAAATAATAATATAATAAAAGATTATTATTTAAAAAATAATAATATAATTCAAGAAAATTAATAATAATAAAATTAGAAACACAAAAAATTACAATATATTGTTACAAATTAAACCGTTAATAAAATAAGTATAAAACAACCAATCTTCTTATTCTTTGTTTGTAACTTTATTCATTTTTCCTTCTTCTTTTCTTTTTTTGTTTCTTTTTATTGGTTAACTTTTTTCTTTCTTTCTTTTTTTGTTCTTTTATTGTTTTACGGAATCGTTCTTTTCTTTTTTTTTTTTTTTTAGTTCGAAATTCTGTTTATCTTTTTGTAAATATTTTCTTATATAAATATTGTTTTAAATTAATTTATAAGATTATTGACTTGATTATGATTTATTGGTGATTATGATTTAAAGGTGACTTTTTTAAAAACAATATTTACCTTTTAATTTGAGTTTAACTTTATTCTTTATTTTCACTTTAGCTTTTTTAACGGTTAAAAAAACGCGACCGCCATTTGCGAAGACCTTGTATTGTGACATAAGCGTAAGTTAATAATTCAACATTATAATATTATCAACAAGAAGAAAATCATTTACAACTTTGAAAATTGTTATTAAAAAAATCAAAAAAAATTATTAGAAAGTTACGTGTTTTAAACAGTTAATGTGTGATTTTTGAAGGAAATTTAATTTGAGTCATTCATTTTAATTTATGGTTATAGTTTGAACAAAATGTAACCATAAATAATAAATAAAGAGAGTGGCTTAAGCATGGCAGGTAGAGCAAGTCAACTAAATTTACAATACAATTTAGGACCTTGTCTAGAAACATAAAAAGAATCATTAGAAAAGCCAGCCCAATTATGGCAACAATATTCTACAGGGAGACAAACAGGAGATTTAAAAAGGTAGAGAATGGTATCAGGAGTAAAAAAATGGAAAGCATGATAAAGAGAAGCAATCTTAGCAGATGTTGCATGAGAGGTCACATGAGTGAATGATAATCCATAAGCAAATAGAGCCACTTTAAATGTAAGATTGTCAGAATGATCATTAATATGAATGAAAAAACAATACAGGACCAACAAAAATTCTAAAAGGATGCACTCTTGAGAAGAAGGAGAAAGATATAAAAAAAAAAAGAGTGATTGAGTGAAGAGATGCAAAGCAGAAGTATATAAAAGAATGGTTAGAGGATTAAAACCTGATTTCTCAACAAATAGAAGAACTGATGTGTAGGTATATAAAACCAAGCATGTTACTATTTACTTTGCAAATCAAATGATAATAGTCATCAACACTGAGATCTGAAGAAGAAAAAAATCAAATTAGTCTCACAAAGAGCAAGTAAGGTGAATTTTGCAAGAGGTAATATTCAACTGATGGAAAGTTACTTCCATTAGTTAAATCTTACCTCTTGCAAAATTCACAAGTATTTGTAAAAGACAGATTGAAACAGTTAGGTAGTGGTAATGGTTTATGTTTATAATTTTTTTGGGTACTTGACATGCCATGATCTACTATAGATAGTTAATTCAAATAATTGTATGACACCTTGAATAAGCTTCAGTCCAGTTAATTAACTTAAAGTCATAAGTAAGGGCTCCTTATGTGACCTTGAAAATACTTATAAGGATACCATCCATGCATAACATGGTACTGTTAATACTTTGATATTTTATAGCTGTTGATGAAATCAGCGTCTTTGAAAGCTACAACAGAGTTCGGGAAACCTTATGATCAGGCAACCTCAGAACCATTAAACTGAGTACCATCATTAGTAGATAACAGGAAGAATTGCATAGCCACTATCAAGGACCTACAAGCAAAAATCTATGAGTAGAGTCAAGATCCACCAGTTTAAAGTTATGAATATGTTTAAAAGTATGAATATGTTTAAAGGTATGAATATGTTTAAAAGTATGAATATGTTTAAAGGTATGAATACTATTGAAGGTATGAATATGTTTAAAGGTATGAATACTATTGGTAGAGTAACAAGACTCAAAACTCTTAATAAAAACATCAAATTTTTTTCCAAAAGAATTATTTCATTTCTAATATTTTTATAAAAATCATTGTTAAATTAAATTTAATAATAGCTAAGTTTAATATTCATTTCACACATTAACATAAACTTTATGTTTGTAAAAATGTAAAAGAGAACTTATAAAAATTAGTCTTCAAAATAGTCTGACTATGATTTGCAAGTTTGGAAAACAAAAACATAATTAAAAGAATCTGGTAAAATACAAACAAAAAATAATAATAATACATGCTCATCAAATTGGTTTTAAACAATTTATAATAAAAAAGGATCTTCTCATGCTACCATAAGACTCAGCCAAGCTTCTGGTGGCAAACAACTTTTGTTAACAAAAGGCAACAGATTTTCATTGAAAAGTCCCAAGCCGAGTTTTTTATTGAAAAGTCTCAAGACTTTAAACAAGTTTTTATTACAAACACTACAAGGTAAAAATAACTCAGTTTGTAAATAAAGTGACTCAAAGAGTCACTTTATTTACAAACTATGCCTAGGACAGTAAAATCACAATTTCTTTGCCAAATGCTCTCAAAACCCAAGCTACAACCAGTGTTTATTTCAATATTGGTCTTTCTAACACCAAAATGAGGACATTGGAATCTATCTTAAGCAAGTCAACAGGGTTCAGTCTGATTGATATTTTACAAATTAACAGTTGAAGAAAAGAAACTCTTTAAATTTTTGTCACAGTCAAAAGTTGCTTTTGAACCATGAACCTGTAGCAGAAAACACAGAGATTGTTTATTAAAAAAACTTTGAAAAAAACAACTAATGATGCTATGCATCATTAGTTTGTTTTTTTAAATTGAACCAAAACACTTGACAGATTATTTCATTAAGATTGAAATTTATGGCAAAAGACTATTTTTTTAAATAATTCTTGGTCTTATTAACACACAGTATGCAGCACTACATTCCGGAGTTGGTCTTATAAATACATCACAGGAAACTGATTCAAAAATTACTTTAAATTTTAACAGCCTGAGATGCTGAATTGAAAACGTGTTTCTCATTAAAATCTTGCAAAATTGGAAGATTTTGATATATTCTATAATTACTTTTCTAAATGTATGTACTCATACCTCCAAATGGTATTTTTGAGAATTGTTGTAAGCATTAACTCTAAAATTTGCAGACCATAGTAATACATGATATGTAACACAAAATCTGCCCTAGCTCAAGGATTGGTAAGACATCGTCTGTCCTAACTCAAAACTTAACTCATCAAAAAAAAAACCCTGACAGATTGCTATTTCACACATATTTCTATATAAATATTTTATATAGAAATCTAGTAAAAAACTCTCTATTTTTCAAGAATTTGAGAAAATATTTTATTCAAGTTTTTTAAATAAAATTATAGTAATAATTATTGTAAATCATTATTAAAGTTTATTATGAATTTATAGGTCAAAACTATCATATCTTAAGAAAGATATTTATCAAAAAATATTTATCAATGAGAGAACTTTCCTCAAAATTTATTTTCATTATGTTGGCCACAAATCACAACATAAAGAATCAACTTTTAAATCATTACATAAATTATTGACTTTTGTGGGTGAATAGAAAAAATAAACATTTACAAAAAAACTTTGAAAAAAAAAATTGCAATATTTCTTATTTACTGATTTTTGTTGTTGTAAATTTAAGTCAAAATTGCAAAAAATATTTTCTAAATATCTTTTAGCAAAAAAATCTCAACATTAACTTTATAATAACTTAATTAACAGTAAATGTAATATAATAAAACTTCAGAAAAATATTGAATTATTATAAAATGAAATTTTATTCTTCATATGTTGAAGCGCAAAACCAAAAAAAATATATAAAAATAAATCTTACTTCTTCTTCATATGTTGAAGAGCAATTCCAGAAAAAAGGAACAAAAGAACATGCACAGCAGTTTGCTTTACTTTAACATCAAACATAGCCATGTATTTAGAAAAGAAAACCAGAGATGAAGAAAAAAGTTCCTCTGGATCTATAACAAGAAAACAAATTATCTAATAACATCCTATTTCCTTAAAAAAGTTAATTTCAATAGAATCTACTTGATTGAGATTTTATTTTGCTAATAATGCTATTGTTGTTAGTAAGATGCTGCTGTTGTTAATAACATGCTACTGGGTCAAGTACTAATGGGTCATTTCATGTCAAATTAGCTGGTGTTGCTACTTTTGAATAAGCTAGTTTTCATAAATGTTAAAGGACTTATAAAAGTTTAAAGAACATGAAACCTTCAATATGGGCAACTCATTAAAACATCCAGGGTATGCAACTGTAAGCCTTAGAATTTGCTGACTTTTTCACCTTAAAAAAATTTATCAGCCCACGGAAATAGGAAAAATGAGATCGACAATAAATTAATTTAATATAAACTGATTTAATAAATTATGATTGTCCTAAAAATTCAAACTGGTTCCGAAGATATAAAAATTTTAAACTTATAACTTATGCTATAAGGAAAAGCGACACATCTTTAGAAAATAATTTTTTTTTAGCTGTGACAAACTAATTTTGATATGTAATATTCCTACATGTTTACCAATGATAAGAATTTAATTAGTTATCTAATATTATTGATAGATAATTAATTTTGTTGATGGGGTTCAACTGTCAATATTATCCCTATATGGAATAACATTAATAGTAAAATGTTTTTAGCTGTAAATGTGTTTGTTTTAATTTCTGAAACAACTAGATAATTTTTTACATCTTTAGTTTCTGATATTTTGTTCTTACCAGAATTAGGTGTGGATTTTAACTTAATGCAAGTGTCAGTTTTTAGATCTGTTGACACTTAATATCTTTTTTTTATTTATTTTTTTTTTAACTCTTTTAACTTAAGGATTTTTATTATTATTATTATTATTTCAACATCTTCACTTTCAACAAGGCTGCAAGCAACCACTATTCGAGTTGAAAGTTACTGGAAGAGAAAAAATGAAGTTCATAGACCAATATAATGATTAATAGGTAACTTAAAAAATATTATAAGATATGGCAACAATACTTCATACAAGGACGGATTTAAGATTTATAGAGATAAAGAATAGAATCCAGAATAAGAAAGTGTTTAGCACAATAAAGAGATGCAACCTTAACAGAAGCTAACTTTGGAATCAATTTGATATATGGTTTCCAAGAAAGATTGGAAGTAAGAGTTAATTTTAGAAGATGAAATGTAGATGACTCATCAAGTACATTAGCGCTCATAAATGTAGGAAGATCTAGATTGTTTTTGTTTGATTCCATTTCATGTAATTGTAGATTGCAAGAAATGGAATCAAGATTCATTTAATGTAAGCATTCCACAAACTTTTGCTTGATTCTTGGCTTATGGGGTGATTTGAGCATTCCTGTAAATGTTACCCCAAAACAGAAATGAACATTTTAAAAAAAATGCTACAAAAAAATCCTAAATGCTTAGTATTTAGAAACAATATCATAAAAACACATGTAAAATAATATTATAGTATGGGTTTACTTATCTTTTAACTAAAGTTTTTCAGCAACGAAAAAAAAAAGAAAAGAAATTGGTTTAATTTATGCCCGCCATATTGTGTTGTTTTTTATACTTATTATTATGCGGATTAAAAAAGTTATATTTGTTCATTCAGTATCTGGCTTCAGCATCTGGTAAAATAATTTAACCAATAGTTGACAGGTGAAGGGTAAAAACATTTAATCTAACACATGCAAATGTCACCAACATGTCAAAGAAACTCTGCGTTACCTTAAAAAAATATAAATACAAATAATAATTGCAACAGTTTTACATGGAAACATTTTAATTAAAAAACAAACAGTTTAACATATGAAAAAAATTGTCTGTTTTTTATGAGTCTACTCATAAAAATGACAATTTAAAATCAATAATCATCAATCAATGTTTAGTGTATTAATGAGATGAATAGAATAGTGATATTCTTAAAAATAAAGCGATAACCAACTTACTTCACATTCATAAATTGCTAAATCCTAAACTTAATTCAAAAAAGTTTAAAAATAGTTTAGGTTACAATAAATGTATTATACTGGCAGAATTTGCAAAGAACTATCAGTTTTTAATATATAATGAAATACAAAGAATTTCACAACAATAAACATAAAATTCAGTTTTTATATATTTTAGAGAAATATAATATAGAAATAAATAAATATAAAATGACAACGACCTTTTCAAAAGATTACAAGACCATGATGTTCTTTATGTTCAAATTTCAAAAAAAAATTAAGTAACTAAGAAATACTATAGTCTACCATAAGAAATATAACTTATACTATAGTCTACCATAAGAAATATAACTTGTGGCCAACTTGCGGTATTCCATTGATCACCTCTTTGTTTGCATTTTTTAGTGTCCAGTCTGAGTGCACAAAATTTATTTCGGATTATTGTTATTAAAAGGACTATTATTATTGTTATTAAAATAATATTAATAACAATAATAATAGTCCTTGATATAAAATATATGTTGATAACAGTGTTGCATTTGCCATTCATGTATATTCTTGGCTCATTCCAGATGATCATTAAATATATACAAAATAAAGAAGATCAATCCAACATACTTCAGCTTCAAATCTTATTTCTGTTATACAAATCTTATTTCTTTTTCTACTTCTGTTAACCTTTATTCTGGAATAACTTGTGTATTTGCATTAAAATCAAATCTTTATATTACACATTGTATTTTTAAAAGGTTTGATTTATTTTCATCTAAGAATGAATTTCCTTTAAATCAGACAGAGTATTTTCGAATTCAGTAATGTATTATGCTCATTGAGTTAATGTTATGTTGTTGCTCAATGTTATGAGTTAATGTTATGATCAATGTAAAAGCGTAGAAAAAAATGAAACCTGAAGTTTGAAAATGTTGCCAATACTTATACCCCTGCTAAATTAAATGCTGCTTAGCATCTCTTTATTCTATTGCATTTTTCTTTGTTCTTTATTGTTCTCCTTTTCCCCAAAAGTGCTCTCTTTTAGATTTAATTTCTGAACAAAATGACCTTTTCTTTTTACCCCTCTGCCTTTTCTTTTTACCCCTCTGCTAATATTGTTGTTATTGGTGACTTTAATGCTCATCACACTGAATGGCTTGGTTCTCACTCCACTGTGAAGTTATGGGCACTAAGCCCATAACTTCTGCATTTCTCAATCTCTTACTCAGATAGTCAACTTTGTGACTCGTTTTTCTGAGAACCCTCATTATTTACCTTCACTCCTTGATTTGTATCTCTGACCCTAGCTTGTGTTCAGTTTCTCCTTTTTCTCCTTTTTTTATAAAATTTTTTTATGCGGCGTAAAAGTCCTTGTTCTTCCGTGTTGTTTTATGAAAAGACCATTATTTATATTAGGCAGAACGTCTGTAGATAGAAAACATTTTAGAACAACTTTTAATATTATTACAAACATGGCTTCAAACAGAGTACAATTTATGCTGTTGTAATGAGCTTTGTTCCTCATAATCGAAACAAAATGTATTGCTTCTGACTATTTTCTGTTGTGATTGTCTTTCAGACACAAGCAAAGCAAACATACAGCAAAATTAATTAAAATACAGAACTAGCTTGGACAGTAGCATACATCAAAATACAGTACTAGCTTGCATATACTAAATACAAGAATTACACTTAAAAAAACAACAACAACAACAACAACAACAACAACAACAACAACAACAACAACAACAACAACAACAACAACAACAACAACAACAAAAACAACAACAAAAACAAGCTATTTATTTTCCATAAATCATTTTTACAATAGTTTTGATAATAATAAAAATAATATTAATAACAATAATAATAGTAATAAAAGATAAAAGAAAATTTAATACAAATTATAGTAACAGTAATAAAAAGTATGTTTACAATAATTACAATGAAAAAATAATAATAATAAATATTATGATGGTAATTATGAGCATAAAATTATTTATAATAATAAGTTAATGATTTATTAGGAGGGTGTCACTCTTACAGAAGTCTGATCAAAGGAGCGATATCAATAAACATAAACACATAGATTAAAGCGCATAGAATATATATTAAAAATAAACATGCAGTAAAAATAAATCATAATTTGCAGGTTATAATAATGTCACTCATACAGAAATCTGATCAAAGGAATGACAATAATTCATAAATATGATATAAGTAATAATAAGCAAAGACATACATTGAAACGCATGGACCGAAACACATAGATTAAAGCACATAGAACATACATTAAAACAAACATGTAGAAATCATAATTTGCAGATTTTAATAATAAAAAAAAGAAAAAAATAAACAAACAAAAAGTACTGATGTTAATTGTAGTAGAAACGAAAAGAAAATTAAAAGAATATTTTAATAGTAAGATGTCTAAAAGTTAGAAAAAAAAGTTTTTCAGAACTTTTTTAAATTGATTTTGTTTGAGATGGAGTAAAAGTATTTTAGGATGTAGTTCTTTGGACTTATTCAAAATACATGCAAGGCTGTTCCATTCACTGATGCACTGATAAAAAATAGAATGTTTACCATACTTCTGGGTTTTAAAAAATGGTACATTTAATTTTCCATTGTGTATATTTCTAGTAGAGTAGGAATGTAATAGTCTAATTTCTGTAACAAGCTTGTGATGGGAGTAAGTTTTTATTTAAGGAATCAAAACAAAAAGAAGATTAGCATACTTTACTAGCGCTGGAAATGTTGGAATAAAAAGTTTTTTGAAGGACTCCAATGTATCTGATTTAATTGGTTGGGAGTTTATTAATAAAAGTTTATTAATAAACTGAGATTAAAATAGATTAAGAAATGCTGAGACTATAGGAAATGTTAATGAAATAGTTTCCAACTTGACCCCAACCTTGACAACAATACCTAAGATGATATGAGAATAATACATAGTAAATATTCATAAATGTAACTTTATCAACATAATGACGAATTATTGAAAGCATACTGTTAGCTCAAAATTTCTTGCTTAGTTCATCAATGTGAAAGTTCCATAAAAGATTGCAATCAATTAACACACCAAGATATTTAATAATTCTTGAAGGATATAGCCATTTATTATTAATTTTGATTTTGATTTCAACATTTTTAAAGAAATAGTTTTTTCCTAGAAATGAAAAAGTTAGTTCAGTTTTTTCGGTGTAACAGATTAGGTTAGCATTTAACCAGTGATATATACCTTTTAGATCCGAATAAATATTTTTACATAAAGAATGATACAATTTGTTGATGTGCAAGGAATTTGTATCATCAGCAAACAGATGAACAGAGAAGTGAACAGAGTTGATTGGGTTGTTGACGTAAATTAAAAACAAGAGAGGACCTAGAACAGAAACTTGAGGAACACCATATAAAACTGATTTATTACTAGAATTGAAACCAATAATACTTACAAATTGTTTTCCATCTGAAAGATAAGATCAAAACCATTTATAACACCACAAATTCACAATGTTTCAATTTAGAAATCAAAATACTATGGTCAAAATCAATAAAAACACTACAAAAGAAATGACCAGTATCAAGAGCTGATTTTTTCTTTTATACTTATAATTCATGGCAAATAATGAATGGAATGTTTTGATTGAAAACTATAAATCACTTATTGTAATATATATAACATATGATAACAAAAAACTGTTTCACAACATTTTACAAACATATTTTCACAAAAGAAATTAGTTTTTGATTAATGATAATAAAAATTTTAATATGGCAGGCACTATGATCTATGCTAACTTACATTTTACCCTTTATTAATAAATAACTAACATTGTTTTACAATTTTTATTTTATTTATCATTTTATCATTTAAAATTGTGTTTCAGTATTGAAACAAAATATCAGTTAGTAAAAATAATGCTTAACAAGAAAGTAATTTTTATTCACTGTTAAAGTACTCTAACAAACGTGCTCTAGATCATAGGATAAATAGAAAAGATTGTAAGATAAATAGAAAAGATTGTAAGATAAATAGAAAAGCTCCCAACTTTAATGTAAAGTTCAAACGTTCAGTGTTAAATTAATTTTTATTATTAAGGAAAATTACATTTCTAATACTAAAAAAAATAAAAGACGTTATATTTATACCAACATCATTTTGATGGATCTGCTGCGAAATATCTTCAATACTAAAACTAGTAGCCAAGTCCAATAATGGAATTTCCAAACATAATTCAAAATTATCTTTAAGAGTCTGTATAGTACATTCAGTTCTTAGGTTCAAACTGCAGGCTAATGCTTCCTTAAAATAAAAATGACAAATTAAAAAATAAATAAATATAATAAACAAAATAAAAAATACATAAAAAAAAAGAACTTAACTTTATATTATAAATGTTATTTGGAGTTAAAAACCATTTATATATATATATATATATATATATATATATATATATATATATATATATATATATATATATATATATATATATATATATATATATATATATATGTATATATATATGAGAAGTAACATGGGATCGAGGATGGAATTTTGTTGTATCTCTGAAGTTACTAGAAATGAGGGTATGTGTTGTATATCAAGAACAACTTTAATATCATTAGATGTGTAGAAAATACTATATAACTAAAAACTATAAACACTATATAATGCAAGCTTATAGAGAAGACAAGCATGCCAGACTTTATCAAAAGCCTTTAATATATCAAGAGAAACGGGGAAAATAAAAACTGGAGATGTCACTTCCTAGCAAGCAGGAAAATAGGTTTCAGTTAAATTTCAGATAAACACTTGTTAAATAGTTTAAAGTGTAATGAAGAGATCTGGAGAAAAAAATTGTAAAACTGTGACAGGAATGTCAAAGTCAGACAACAAGCTGTAAAGGACCACAAGCTGTAAAAAATTTTAAGTTTAACTACTATATTGAATAATTGGAACTATAAAGTAAAAAAAAAAAAAATTATAAAGATGGTAATTGTTGTTTGCATTATCAATAAAGTAAAAAAAAAAAAAAACTATAAAAAACTTTATTGAGAATAACTAAACTTATATATAAAGGATTTTATAAAATCATATTTATCAGTTAAATAATGAATGTTAAATAATTAAATCTTGAATGATAAAATTTTTTGGCTGTTTCTTAGTTTTGTTCTCCGTAAAGATTTTTCTGACAATTGAACAAAACAATAATCACGATGAACACGATAAACACAATCGGTTTCTATATAAAGTTTTAAAATATTTTTTTTTATTTTCGAACATTTTACGCAGCATTTAAAAAAAAAATAACTTTTGTCAATAGAATTTAGAGAGTAATAATTTTTTATTTATCAGTCCAATATAATCAAATCCATTTGTATTTAAATTAGCGCTTTTTTCTAAATTTTTTTATTTGCAACAACCATTCTTATTTAAAAAGCATTGCAGTTTAATATGCAATTAAATTTTATAAAAATGACTTTGTGTTTATTATTTTAGTTACAATGATAATTATACTTTTTAAAGAAAAAACTATACTTTTGCGAGGGCACTGTGTCAAATGCCCTGGCGAAATTCAAAAAAATAACATCAACAGGTTTACCATTCTCTTGGTGGTTGAAACAAAATCAAGTGTTTCAAGTAGATTCGTTAAGCATGATTTATTTTTAACAAAACCGTGCTGTTGCTTGACTATTAGTTTGAACTTATATAGAAAAGTTTCAAGTCCTTTAACTATAAAAATGTGTTTTTTATTAATTTTATTTTATTCTAAAATTGTGTAGTGATGGTACTCGTTTTGTTTTGTTTTGTTTTTTTTGTTTGTTTTTTTTTCGTTTTTTTTTTCTATATTTATTTTAATTTGGTATGATATATTGAAATTATTCATTTAGTAATTAATTTGATACATGAAAGAGTAGGTATAGCACCATCAATTCAAAACTTTTCATTTACAAAAAAAAAACCACAGAACTTTTTCTTGTGTTTAGGTAATAAATACCATATATTAATGGATAAATAAGGTTGAGAAAAAAATAAAAAAAATAAAAAAAAATTAATTAGAAATCTGGTAATGGCAGGAAAAAACTATGATTAGTTTAAGTGTTAAAACCCAGACCCAATAAGGATAAATAATAAATAATAAAGCAATAAATCAAATTAAAGGATTTGGATGTTTAACAATGGATTAACATGCTCTTTGGGATGGCAAGATGAGTGTGGTCATGAGATTCAAGAGATGAATTAGAGAAAAATTTATTTGCAAATAGTTCTAGCTTATACTTGGGAGAGGTCAGAACCAAGTATGGAGGTGGAATGCTTTTGGTAATGACCTGATTGCTAGTTAGTTAATATTATTAGCAGTATACACTTTAGCCATATACACTTCTTATTTAAGAACTCTGCAAATATTGTTATAAAAACATTTGCTGAAAATATGTCTTTTGATACCAGTGCACAAAGGTCCAAGAATTTTGGAGGCAAAAATCATATATCTTCATCATTTTTAAAACTAACATCTTAAAATATTTTGTAATGATCTGTATTATATCTCAGATAAATACAACAAAGACACATTTCATACCTAATTTTCATTGCTTTATTCATTAAAAATAGTCTCTAGCATATATGATATATGTTTGATTATTTGTTCAATAGAATAAATATCATCCAGGTGTAGAATAC
Organism: Hydra vulgaris; assembly: GCF_022113875.1. Classification (NCBI taxonomy): domain Eukaryota; kingdom Metazoa; phylum Cnidaria; class Hydrozoa; order Anthoathecata; family Hydridae; genus Hydra; species Hydra vulgaris. The sequence goes on from NC_061163.1 coordinate 46,760,535, forward strand.
TAAAAAAAGATTTCATAATAAAAGTTACATTCAACATAATTGTTTTGGTAGACTTATTTTTGAAAGCTAAATATGTGCTTTTGAAAACAAGTCTACAAAATTAATAGTTGAATATGTCCAGAAGACAATAAACTATCAATAGTCTACTGGACATTTTGTGCATTTATAAGATTTGTTTATTATAACGTATTTAAGTTTAATATAACATTATGAATGTGTATTTAAAAATGCAGTACACTTTTGAGATCTTGGTAAACTAAAATAACAAACTTATCAAGAACACCAGACCAATATTAAATAAGAAAAAATTAAATATGACACTAATTTTATACACTTATAATAATTTATACCATTATAACATAAGAAATAATAAAATATTCACACAAAAATTTAGATGAACTCCTTTTGCATATTAAAAAACATCCAGAAATAAAACACAAAAAACACATTCAAATTTTAAGTGACATTTTATTATATTATTACATGAACATTATGAATACTCTTTAGTTCCTATGGTAACATAAGAAGAACATATGACAACATAAAATGTACAAGTTATACTTGTTTATATATTATACCTGCAAAGTTATCTTTGCAGGTATAATAAGTTTAGTAATAAACAAGTTTTTACTAAACTGAGCTTTTTGAAATAATATTATGGCAAAGATTTTTTAAGTCTTTAATATGAAACAATTGTCACATCTTCAAAAAAAAAGGAAACTTACATTTTTGGAAAAAAATTATTTTTATCCCTATTTTAACTCTTTAACAAAACTCTACTAAATAATTCTATTTGGTACATCCGAGTAGCAATAATAACATCCAAAAGTAGATCATAATGAACATGTTAGTTTTATAAAAGAAAAAAAAATTATTAATAATAATTTACAGCTCTAAGTATTATTTACTTTAATGGTAACTTACCTTTCCATAAACTACAGAATGCTCTCCAGTCAAAATAAGTTTTCCAGGAGCAGTTGAAATAACTTTATTATACATCTTAACTAATAAATTTAGGTAAAAATCATAATAAATGTCAACGGTTTTTTTGCAAAAATAACAATATTTGGCATAAAAAACGTAAACAAAAAAAAGTTTTTAAATTTATATATATATATATATATATATATATATATATATATATATATATATATATATATATATATATATATATATTGGGTTGTAACACAAGCTCGTAGAGTTTTTTCATAAAGATTTATTTGAACAAAAAACGATAATTATAATGATAAATTAATCAATGATATATTCTCCGTTACTGTTTACGACCTCCTCCCATCTCTTGACCATTTTGTTGATGCCGTTTCGCCAAAAATCAGTCGGTTGGTGTCGAAGAAGTTGTTGAGTCAGTTTTTAAGATCCTCTTCACCATCAAAGGTAACACCCCTCATGGTTTGATAGAGAGCGGAAATGGCGATAGTTGGTAGGTGCAAGATCCGGTGAGTATGATGGATGCTGAAGAACCTCCCATTTAAGCTCTTGGAGTGCTGTTTTGATGACTTGGACTTGACCTTGTCTATCGGATTTTCTCAGCCAAATAGCCTGATTTACACGGTTCAGCTGGGCATTGTAGACCTCCTTGTTGACAGTGGCGTTTTTTTCGAGCATTTCCCAGTGCACCATGCCTTCCCAGTCCCACCAAACACAGATCATGGCCTTTTTGGGTGAAGATCTTGCTTGATTCTCGGCTTCAGCGTCTCTCCTGGAGCCACCCACTCCTTCCTTTGCTTCACATTGACGTACAGACATCATTTCTTATCTCCGTGATGATTCGACACAAAAAGCTCTGTTTGTGTCCATGTGTTGCTCGGTGGTGGGCGAGATGTTGAGCACCGATTTGAAGGCGATTTTCTTTGTTTTCTTCATTGAGCTCGTGAGGTACCCATGCTCCGAGTTTTTGAGTAAAACCAATTGATTGAAGGTGGCGAGAGATTGTCATTGCACTGATGTTCATTTTTTCATCCAATTCACGAGTTGTTTGGCAACCATCTTCCTTCAATAGTGCCTTCAGATGCTCTCTGTCGAATTCTGCAGGTCGTCCTCTTCGAGGCGTGTCTTTAAGGTCAAAGTGGCCATTTTTAAACTTTGCGAACCATTTTTGTGCAGTAGACACACCTAAGACACCTTCCCTGTACACACTGCATATGTCTCAAGCGGCTTTGGCTGCTTTTTGACCTCGATGAAAAGCAAAGAAAAGCAGATGTCGAAAATGCTGATTTTTTCCTCCTGGGTATTCCATTTCTGAGCCAGAAAAAAGACAAACAATTAAATTATCCAAAAAAACAAATAAAACCGTTTTGTAGAAAAGAAAGAGCTCTTTCAAATGAATGTATGCACTTTGCTAAAAAGCAAAACAAATCGTTGTAAAATACCTCTAACGCAAAATCTACGAACTTATGTTACAATCCAATATATATATATATATATATATATATATATATATATATATATATATATATATATATATATATATATATATATATATATATATATATACATATATATGGAGCACCATTATGGAACTCACATTTTACAAAAACATATCAATATGATTGAACAAGTCCAACAAAGATCAAACCATATATGTAAATACAATATATATATTGTATTTACATATATGTAAATACAATATATATATATATATATATATATATATATATATATATATATATATATATATATATATATATATATATATATATATATATACATATATATATATATACATATATATATATATATATATATATATATATATATACATATATATATATATATATATATATATATATATATATACATATATATATATATATATATATATATATATATATATATATATATATATATATATATATATATATATATATATATATATATATATATATATATATATATATATATATATATATATATATATATATATATATGGAGCACCATTATGGAACTCACATTTTACAAAAACATATCAATATGATTGAACAAGTCCAACAAAGATCAAATCATATATGTAAATACAATATGTATTTACTATACCATATACCATGCATAAAAAAAATTTAAGCTGAGAGGTAAAGTTCTTCAACAGATGTATATATATCTGAATGGTAAAATGCAAATAGTCAAGATTAAAGAAAATAAATCAGACAAACTGTGTGATATTGGAGTTTTGAAAGCATTTTTGGACATAATATATATGAACATAAACAGTCTTCTTTCTTCGTAATATATATGAACATTACTGACAGTGTAACAAAATTTGCAGAAATCAAATTTCAAACAAAATGGACTAAAATACTGGTTTTCAACACAAAAATTACACCACTTATCAGAACTGTACCTCTCTCTTATTAGAAACAAATAAAGGGAATCTTCAAATCCTTCAGCTGCTGCAAAACAGAGCAATGAGATCTATCCTCAAATGTAATTGGTTTACACATAGTGTTGATATGCTTAATGACCTAAATTGGGTATTGACTAAACAAATTATTATAGTAAAAGTTCTTACATCTATACATGTTATCAAATTAGAAAATGTCTCCACTAAAAAATTTTATGAAATTTGGAATGAAAGTTGTAAAATAAGTATATTGAACTAGTTTGATGTCATTTTTTTAATAATAATTTAAAAAAAAATCTGTCATGTTGTCGTGTCAACTGCTGTCATAAAAATTAAGTTAATACCTCAACAAGTAAGTATACTTAATGTGGTTTCTGTTGAAGGACTCAAGAAAAAAAGGAGAAGAATATTATTATTTCTGATGTTTCAGAATCCATCGAAACTGATAAAGAAAAGGAAGCTGACATAGAGAAAGTTTATCTTTCCTGACATTAATATTGATACCAACAAAATTATATACATAAAAATATTTAAACCGAAATCAAACATCCAAAATGTTAAAGGGACTTTTCTTATTGAGTTATCATCACAAGAACAAAAACTCCAGTTCTATCTACAGCAAAAAACTTAAAAAGAATCAAGAATTTTCCAATTGTATTCATTAATCTAGATATGACCCCAGCACAAGCCATGTTAGACTGAAATTTGAAAAGAAACAAACAAACTAAATGCTAATCTGACAAAAGAATTACTATTTTAATATGGTACCAGGAGCAACACAATTCAAAAGATCAATAGATTCAAGTCACAAAAAGTCAATAATAAGCTTAAAAAAAGACTAAAATTTTGTACTAAAAAAAAGACCCCAAGAGCAACAATACACAAAATGCATATAAAATTTTTCTACAGTAATACAACATCTTTAAAAAACAAACTAATTGAACAAGAACTAGTAAGCTCAATTTTCAATTATGATATAATAGCAAATTCTGAAACTTTAATGTGCTAAACATAAGTGGATACCAAATGTTCTATCGTAATAGAGAAGGCAAAAGGGGAGGTATAGTCTGTATTTATGCTAAAAATGAATTGTGAAACAATGAACAAAATACACAAATCCAAAAATGGAGAAAAAATATGGTGTGAACTCACATATGGAATTAAAAGGATCCTTCTAGGCTGCATTTACACAAAAACTAATTGATTGTAGAAAAACTACTGGTACAATTATCTCAGGTGAATTCAACTTTACCAATATAGCCTGGGATCTAAATGGTGCTCCATCTTTGCTACAAGAAGATAAACAACTAGAAAGTATTATAAGTGCTATCCAAAATGCATTTCTTTTTTAACATGTGTATATACTAACCTTTCAAACAAGCGATTATGAAACAACAAATATACTTAACCTTGTTTTCACGGAAGTATATGAGAAGTCAATGAACTGAAAATAGGAGCTCGTTTAAGTCATATTAATAAAGCACATCTCTTGTTAACATTAAACTTAAATTTGTCAAACAGCAATATGACAAAAAGATACTCAACCAAAAAATTTGTCTACAAAATTACGATGATTTAAATTATTGACTAGAAAAAAATATCGAGTGGAAAAATAAACTTAACAATGATCTTGATATTAAAACAAACTATGAAAACTTCATTAAAATTATAAACAACCATACTGGTTCAATAAACAACTAATAGAGCTAACCGAAAAAAAAACTTCTGGTTCAAATTTAAAGTAAGGGGTTTCAAACATGATCTATATATTCAAGAAATGAATTAGAGAAAAATTTCTTAGCAAATAGTTCTAGCTGATAAGAGATCAGATAAGATAATGTAAGACTTTGCTAATGACCTGATTGTTAATTTTAATAAATATATTATTTAAGTAGCTACAGAAGTTACTTAAAAAGTAAATGCAAAATCAAACCCAATAGTGATTTATTCTCTTTAGTATCTATTTTTATCTATAGTATCTTTAGTATTCTATTTAGTATCAAATAATTTAAAATCAAAAGAACAACATGACTTCATCAAGGGAAAATTACGTACATCAAACTTAATTGAATCATTTGATCTAATTACAAAAGCTAATGAAAATATGGTTACATTTGATATAATATTTAAAGACTCCAGCAAAGCATTTGATAAAGTACTACACACAAGACTTTGTTTAAGAAAACTAAAAAAATACAGAATATTAAATAAGATGCTCAACTAGATAATAAACTACTTAAAGGATTGAAAACAGCTTGTTGTACTTGGATATATATATATATATATATATATATATATATATATATATATATATATATATATATATATATATATATATATATATATATTTATATATATTATATATATATATATATATATATATATATATATATATATATATATATATATATATATATATATATATATATATATAATATATATATATAAATATATATATTATATATATAATATATATTTATATATATTATATATTTAATATAGTAATATAGTAATATAATATATTTAATAATTTTAAATAACATACAATTGGTAACCATATTGAATAAAAGAAATTAAAATAAAAAAATGAAAGTAAATTAAATAAGATCAACCATGAATTGGTACAATCCTCCAATATTTATAGAAAACTCTATTACAAGAGGAGGTTTAAAGAAAGGATTAAAAAATTATGTAGACAAAGCAAAAAAACAAATGGTTGACATTTTTTTAAAAATAGAATAGTTGGCAAATAGAAGCATTTACCACAAGAAGTTGTGAATGCAAAAAACTGAAACATTTTCAAAACTCTCTACAACAATTATATACAAAACTGTAAAAAGCTGTTACAGTTTTGTAAATAATTGTTTTTGTATATAATTGAAATAGAAATTTTAAAAAACGGAAACTTTGGAGGTGTTTACTTGTAGCTCTTATTTAATTTTATACAATTTTTAAATATTGCATCTAGTTTATTTATTTCTTTTTTGCTAGATTTTTTCTCTTTTCTACAAATAAAATATAATGGGTACTGCTCTAAAGAGCTAGCGTCTCTTGTGCCATCTACTAAAATTCACTCTTGTGTTACTCGTCATTCAGTTAAGTCTTATCCTCTTTCTGTTACTATTCCTAAGTGCTCCAATAACTCTCAAATTTTTTCAAGAAGATTTTTAAAAAATAAAAAAAAATAAAAAATAAAAAAATATGTTAAATTTTCTTCTTTTTACGGTATAACAAATATTGTTTATTTTGACATGTGATATTCTCAACCAATAAAAAAACTTTCGGTAGTATATTTTTTATTTTTCCGCTACAGGCTATCCACGGCGAATCTTTATAAAAATAATTATTACTTTCGAAATAGTTACGTATTTTTGTTATGTTTTTTATGTTTATCAGGGACCTATTTAATGCTCAAGGGTCTTATAGTATCAGGGACCTACTTAATGCTCATTAGTCTTAAGACTCTTAATATTTAGTAGTAAAAAAATTTTTTTACAGATAATATATTGTTTATACTAAATTAACAACTATACATTTAATTGTTGTACAAATTACAAAGTACAAAGAACTTTGCATTTGAATCCATAGTTGCACAAATAGACACTGTTACAAATATTTGTAACAGTGTTTATTTGCACATTTCTGTGCAGTTGTAAACCATCATACTTGGACGATTCCTAGTAGGAATCCTAGTGGCACTTAAGTCTAAATTTTGCACTTTTATGCCTACATTACAGAATTAGAAAAATATTTTCTGTAGTTTTTGACTTTCATTCCACTTTATTGTCTTTGAAATTATATTTTCAACTTTGACCTATGAAATTAAAATTTATATGATTTATATTATATTATATTCAGTTTTTACAAATATTTCAATAAATCGTGTCTTCTAAATTACAAGGAATTTTTTTTTATTAGAATGTAATAGAAGTTTTATGAGACTCATAGAACTTCTATTAGAAGGCAAAATTTATTGAAATATTTGTAAAAACTGATTTAATTCTTATTTAATTTTAGATAATTTTGAAATATTGCATCTAGTTTATTTATTTGTTTTTTGCTAGATGTATTGTTTTTTAAACTTTAAACATACTTATAATGAGTATGTTTAAAGTTTAAAAAACAATACATCTAGCAAAAAATAAATAAATAAACTAGATGCATACATTCTCATAATGAGTATGTTTAAAGTTTAAAAAACAATATATCTTTTTTTTTTTTTTTTAAACCCAGTGCCCATTATAGTATTTATAGAGCAGTGCCCATTAAGTATGCCCATTATAGCAGCCGTGGCGCAGTGGTTAGAGTTCTGGCCCAGAACCCAGAGGTCCGAGGTTCAACGCCAGCTCAAGCCCAACAAGCGACATTGGTACGGAAGGAGGCGTGAACTTCCCGTTAGATGTTCTATTATAAGACAGTAAAGACTTCTGGGAGCACTTAAATACATACAAAAAAAAAAAAAAGTATTTGTAGAAAAGAGAAAGAGAAGCAACATTACGACGATGTGACAGAGGTTGAAGGTTGGCTGCAAGAGTAGGTCTATGTTTACGATGCGTTTTTGCACCTTGTCTAAAAGAGAAAGGGCATCATTTGAAGATCCACCCCAGATATGGCAACAGTATTGCTTACAAGGCCCGATTTGAGATTTATAGAGATAAAGAATAGAATCTAGAGTAAGAAAGTGATAAGTTCGATAAAGAGAAGCGACTTTAGCAGATGCTAATTTTGCAACGGATTTGATATATGGTTTCCAAAAAAGATCAGAAGTAAGAGTTAATCCTAGAAGATGAAGGGTAGGAGACTCATCGAGTACATTACCGTTCATAAATATAGGAAGGCCTAAATTATTACGATAACGATTGGCTGAAAAAATTGAGCTTTATCTGAATTAAAGTTCACCAGCCACTGTGAGCCCCATGCTGTAGCAGAAGTGAGATCCTTTTCAAGCTCAGATGCCTCAGATGCAAGCAATCAGAGGGAGTCGGCTTCTTATCGTGACAAGAATAAATGGTAGTATCATCAGCAAACAATGCCACCTTAGATATGAGAAAATCTGGAAGATCGTTAATGTAAATTAAAAAAAGTATAGGGCCAAGGATTGAACCTTGAGGAACCCCTGAGGTTACAGAGTAAGAAGAAGAGTGCTGTCCATCGAGGACAACTTTTATGCTATGATTGGAAAGGAAAGATTCAATAATCTTAAAGATATTTCCAGATACACCGTAAGAAGAAAGTTTATGGAAAAGACCAGCATGCCAAACTTTATCAAACGCCTTAGAAATGTCAAGAGCAATGGCCTTAACCTTTCCACCTTTATCTAATGCGCGATAAAACCTATCGCTTATTACTGTTAGCAAATCAGCCGTAGAACGAGAAGATCGAAATCCATATTGATAATCAGAAAGTAGATTATGAGATTCGAGATGAGAGATTAAGTGTTTGTTAACTAGAGATTCAAAAACCTTGCTTATGATAGGAAGAAGACTAATGGGACGGTAGTTAGATGAATCAGATCACTCTCCAGAATTTTTAAAAATAGGGATAACAGATGCTGCTTTCCAGCAGGCTGGAAAACAAGACTCTGATAAGCATTTGTTAAATAGTTTTGAAAGGATAGACGACAGCTCCGGAGAACACTTCTGCAAGACTATAATAGATATGTTGTCCGGGCCGCAAGCTGTAGAAGAGTCTAAGCAGGAAATCACTTTAGATACAGAAGCTGGAGTGATACGGATGTCGAGCAGTGGATCAACCTGTTTGACGGCTATATCAGGTAGAACGCAACTAGAATCCAGAGATGATATTGATGAAAAGTTCTTGGCAAACAATTCAGCTTTGTCTTAGGTGAGGTGACAAAGTCTGAACCGTACAAAAGAGGTGGAATTACAGACTTGCCCTTATTATTAATACTATTAAAGATTCTCCAGAAGTCACGAGAGCTTAATTTTAGTTATGAAATACGAAATTTCTTGATCTGAGAATAGCGGGCTTAGGTGTTAGACAAAACCTGCTTACAATGGTTCCTAGCAGTAATAAACAGACGTCTGTTTTCTGGAGAATTGTTTTGCTGATAGATATGGAAGTAATGGTTTTGATTGGCAATTGCAGCAGCACAATGTGAGGAAAACTATGGAGAAGAGTGAGGCTTGACCTGGAATCGTTGAGAGGGAATAAAGGATTCCATGCCAGCCTGAATCCACGAAGCTATGTAAGAAGCACATTTGTCAACAGGAAGACGAAAGATTTCTACCCAGGGGCCATCACGAAGAAAATCACGGAAAGAGTCCCAGTCAGCTTTAAGGTAGTTGTAAGATGTACAATGATAGGGGAATTTTGATGGTAAAGAAGAATGAGATAATAGTTTTAGAGAGATCAAACCATGATCAGAAGCACCTAAGGGTGAGTGTGGAGAAACTGAGCACTGACTAGGATCAGAAACAAGACATAAGTCGAGTAGAGAAGGTAAATGATTCGGGTTATCTGGAAAGCGAGTTGGAAAGTTGACTATTTGAGTTAGGGATTGAGAAAGGCAAAAGCTGTGGGCTTTAATGCCTGCGGAGTCACTGACACTAGAGCCAAGCCATTCAGTGTGATGAACATTAAGGTCACCGACAACAACAGTATTGGCTGATGGATTAAGAATGAGGGCTTGGTCAATATAATCAGAAATAACATCAAGAAGAGTGCAGTCTTGAGATGAAGGAGAGCGATATAGAACAAAGAGAAAGGTGATAGAGTGAAGTGGTGCTAAACGAAAGCACATAAAAGAGTAGTCTGTGGATTCAATGCTAGTTTCCCAAAAAATGGGTGAATTCTTACGAATGTAAATGCCCAGGCCAAGCATGTGACTATTGGAGTCATTACGAATTAAAGGAAGATAATCATCAACACTAAGATCACAAGATGAGACAGCTGAACTCAAATTAGTCTCACAAAGAGCAAGTAGGTCTAGTAAACTTTGCAAGAGATAAGACTCAACAAAAGAAAAGTTTCTTCGTAGACCACGAATATTGGTGAATGGTAGGTTTAGCGAACTTGGTGATAACTGTGGTTTTTTGTGTTTTATAGTTTTTGTTACTTTATTCATTTTTAAATTTGCTAATGAACTTGACTCGAAACATAGATAGTACTCAGTAAATTGTTTTATAGCCCAAGCAATTGCCTCATTTAAACTAATAAACCCTAAGCCGTAACACTGGGCTCCAATGTGGCCTTGGCTATGCACACCAAAAGTACAAACAGGGACACCATCCATGCGCAACATGGCATTGTTAGTACTCTGATATTTTTCAGCTGTTGATGGAATCAGCCTCTCTGTGAGCTAACACATAGTTCGGGAAACCTGACAACCAGCCGGCCTCAGAACCATAAAACTGAGTTTTAGAGCTGTACCCTCATTTAGAGATAATAGAATGAGTTGCCTAGTCATAATAACAGAGACACAAGCAAAACCCATGCATCGAGTCAAGAAAATCCAGCGTTCAACTGGAAACAATGTATTAAAAATACATCTGCGACAGCCTAATAGATGGAGAAGGGGTGCAAGGCTGGTCAACAGATAGAATCTGTTTACCCTTTATTTTTAAAAAACAAAAACGTAAAAAATGTAAAAAATTAAATAGGATTTTTCATTAAATAAATAGAAATGACTACCACCCCATACCAAAATCCTCAGTCAATGCATGTACACTCCACAGCGCATATCCCTATATTAGTAAACGTATGTACACTTCACTTCGCCTATCCTTAAGCTAGTAAATGTATGTACACTTCACTGCGCTTATCCCTAAATTAGTAAATGCATGTACTTTCCTCGGTGCTTATCCCTAAATCAGTCAGTGTGTGAACACTCCATTGCGTCTATTAATGCATTGTGCTATTCCCAGCGTATATCCCTAAATAATTTATTCAATTAATAAGCGTAATAAATCCTGAAAAATATAGAAAAAAACAATCGAAATGTAAAATATGTTACTAAGAAGGGACACGAACCCGAAGCGCCTGAATGCGGTGTTACGAATGTAACCGATAAGCTACTGAACATTATATTTTTGAAGTTTAAAAATTATTTGATTTAGCTATTTTATTGTGACACGTGATATTTTTTAACTAATAAAAAAAAACTTTCGGTAGGATAATTTTTATTTTTCCGCTACCGACGATAAAGATTGTTGGTTTAAAATTTAGCGCACAAAAACGGCGTAATAAACCATAATACCCAAACCGAACTTATATCGTTTATATCTAGGGGGATAGGTTAGTGATTTTGTAACTTTTTTTTTTTCAAGTTTTAGATCTTTTTTTTATTATTATTATTCTTTTTTTCCAGAATAATATGTACAAGGTAAATTTACATTGAATATATTACTGGTAGGACTTCCAGAAGAACACACGATCTTATCATGAAGCCCTTTACAATCTATATAACGAGTTAGAATAAATAAATAAATTTACAAATATTTAAAACAATTTTTAAATGCGTTTATATATTATAATACTTTTTAGATGTTAAGCAAGTTTTAACAATATTTAATAATATATGTGAATATATATAATATTTCTTAATATTTAATATTATGCAAAAACAAACAAACAAAAAAAGCAAACAAAACCTTCATAAAATTACAAACTTTATCATTATATACGTAATGGTAATATATAATATGTAATCTAAAAAATATTGTCGTTCAGATTGCAGTTCCTTAATTATTTTGTGGAGTAGGTAATTATTTAAAAATATAAAAATATGTTATCAATTGAAAAAATTACTTCTTTTAGTTTTCTTTTAGTAGGAAGTTTAGGCAATATTTATAGCAAATGTAAATATTTTTTATATTAAATGCATTATATTCCTTATTATATTTCATTTTCAAAATGGTTTTAACCACCTCTGTAGCTGATTTAGTTCCAAAGATATACGTGTTTAAATATTTTCAATTCATAGATTTTTTATTAAATATTTTCTTAAAGTATCTCGTTAAATTTTTGGCACCCAAAAAAAAACTTTTTTATGTTTTTTTTTTCTTGCGTAAAAAGTTGCGTAAACTAACTTATAATAAAATTTTATTAGAAATTAAATTCTAAATCCAAACTGAACAAAATTGAACAATTCATAAGTAGATTTTTTTGGTGGGTTAACGCAGACGTACCATGAAATAGTCAATTAAAGGCCGTTTTCCACAAGACGAAATATTCGGGCGAAGCGAATTTTTTCGTCGATAAGCATGCGCAGATAAAACCTTTCTAGCAATTATTGCCAATTATTGCGAGAAATGTTTTATCTGCGCATGCTTATCGACGAAAAAATTCGCTTCGCCCGAATATTTCGTCTTGTGGAAAACGGCCTTAACAGTATAATATATTTGAATATGTTTTTAAATTTTTTTGTACAAAATAAATTTTCAAATGTTTTAATTTATAATACGTTAAGCGTAACAAAACTTTGATGATAAATATTAACTTAAATTATTTTTATTAAAATAAACTAATTTTATTTTCCTTTAATAAATTATCAAATGAACAACGTGGACTCAAAGAAAACAGGCCGAAAACGTCAAAATACGTACAAAATAAACATAAATCTAAAATTTATTTTTACACAAACAAAAAAGATTTTAGTCAACGACTTGTTAATAATTTCAGCATTATTATAACTTCAAAAAGAGATTTGACCGCTTATAGTCTACTGTTTTGACTAATTTATTGTTTTCAGTACCTACGATAATATTAAAAAAAAATGGGGTTAGGGCTTCTAACTTTTTTGAAAATTTTGAAAACGATGAATGAAAAACTCGTTGAATTGTTCTATTTTATTGTGTTTGGCTTTATTTGATTGTGTACTCTTGAGTCCATAATCAAAGGGAGGGGGAGCGTTTATTAATTTTTGAGAAACTTTGACACCCACCCTAAGCTTATTAAGACCCCCCTCCTGTTTATTAGTTTTTACTTGTTATTAACAAAAAAATTATATCTAAAAACTAAAAAAAAAATCAGTGAAAATCAGCTTTAAAAATCAAAAAATATATACTAGTTACTGATAAGTAATAAAACTTTCAGTGTAAATTCTGACCCGACCCCCGGTTTATTAAATCTTGACTAAACTCCCCAACCCCACCCACACTTTTATTACCCCCTCCCTCTTGTATTAGGAAATTGAGAGTACATAGATTAACAGATATGGAATTAACATAGATTAACAGTCATGGAAATAAACAGTCATAATAACATAGATTAACGGTCATGGAAATACTTATACGGATTATCTTATCTATCTATTTGTCTTAAATTTTTTAATAGATGTTTTAAATCGTTTTTTCTTCGAAATAAATTATCGCACTATTAATGTACCCAAGTTTGACTATATGTTGCAAATTATTTGAACACAGAAATTTCAATTTTTAAAATTCATTTAAAACTTTGCAGACATCATATCTGTAAATTTACTGAAAAAATATTTTAATTATCGAATTGCAAGAGTAGGCTATGTGTGTATTGTCAACAAAAAATTTTATACATAATTTGCCTTGGCTATTCCGTTCATAAATTAGACAAAATTGTCTTACTTACTTAACGAAGTGCACCAACGAGAAGGTAAGCCATAGGACTTTGCACTCCATCAGTGAGCTGTCATGTTGCCTAAGTTTAGCTCTCCATTTCTGGATTCTTTCCTTTACTTGATAGGCAGTTCATGTAAAAGTAGTAGTAAATTAGCCTAAGGTTAGCCCTCCATTTCTGGATTTTTTCCTTTACTTGATAAGTAAAAGTAATAGTATTTTTGCATAAGCTTTTTTTTTTTTTTTAATAATAATAATGTGCAGTTAAGCTGCAAATAAACAACAAATAAACAAAATTGGTACAGATAAACATATCAGACACGATTCATACTATTTATAAAGATAAAAACCACTCAAATTCAGTAAAAACACTTTATTGGAACATAATAATAAAAGAAATAAGATTAATATATACTATATCATTATTCTAAGTTTACATTAAATAAAATTACCTTGCAATCCTAGCTACAAAGAATAAGATCACCTTTTTCAAAATCAATTAATAAAGGAAATGACCATACTTCATCAGGTTTGTTATCATACTTAACAAGGTATGTAGTTCGTCTACCGTTTAATTAATCAATTTGAACCACTTGCGCACGTTCCCAAGATACTTCATGAGCATCTTCTTCTCTAACACGATGTTGTATAGAAAAACCTACAAAATTAGATGGATTGTTAATAAATTTTGATAAGGAGTGCTTTTTTTGTTGCTCTATTAATTTGTTTAGTCTTGCATCCTGAATTTTTTCCATTAATTCTTTTTTTTTTTTGTTTTCAACAGCTGCATCACGTATTGTACGAGACTTTAAATTGTTACTTATATTAGTTAAAGATTGTTTGTTTGGTGTTAAATTTATATAGAATATATCTGCTCAAAAATATCTAAAAGTAACGGAGTCTTATATAAATCTAGATCATATTTAAACAAAAAAGCCTTAACCCAACTCTATTATTCATTTATTCACACCTATATTAATTATGCCAACATTGCGTGGGGAAGCACCGAAAAAAGTAAGCTAAAATGCCTTTTTCGCCGTCAGAAGCATGCGATCCGATTGATTAATTTTGCAGATCGTTTTACTCATTCCAAACCATTATTTATGGTTTGGAATGAGTAAAACTTAATATTTACGAGCTCAATGTTTATAACATTTTATGCTTTATTTACATATGGAAAAACGATTTAACTTTACCTGTCTTTAAAAACCTTTTTTCTCTAATTAATAAATATTTACTTAGAAATAAAAATTGTGTACATGAACCTATTTGCAGAACAAAATTTAACAAATTTTGCATTACATTTCGAGCACCCTATCTTTGGAATAAAATTGTTATACCTAATTTTGATATATCCAATACATTTCCGATCTTTAAAAGTAAACTCACGTATTTGTCTTTTTAATTGTAAGACTGTTGTATTTTCTCTTGCCTTTTAAAAAAAGAGATGTATTACTGTATTTACTATGTATATATATGTATTTATATATTTACGTTTTTATAAGATCTGATGATATGATCAGACTTTTTATTATATATAACATTAGTGGTTTGACTTATATTTCCAATTTATATCACGATTTATTGTAATTTTTTAGTTTTGTTTATGTATTGATTTTAAAAAAATTGTAAAAGGTTCTGATGATAAGATCATTACGATCTTCTTTCAGAAGTCTTGTCTGTTTATCTTTGTAAAACGACAAAAATGAAACAAAACAAAAAAAAAAAAAAAAAAAAAATTTGCTTGAATAACAATAAGAAGATTTTGATATAGTTCCTTTGAATACAAGTTTATTCTTTTGCTTCCTTCTACCTTTGTTTTACAAAAAAGTTTTTTGTCACATTCGACATCTAAGATTATGCGATAAAAATTAAGTTGAGCAAGGAGTACTTTTGATTTCAATGGCTCTTCTATATTAGAAACTGCTTCCTCTAATGATATCCATGCTATTACATTTAAATTTATAAAATCATTACAAGCTGCAACTTTTTTATGTTGTAGTTTAATTTCTTCTCAATTTTTTTCTTCTTGCTTTGCTAGAAGGTGCATAGCTTTATCTTTTTTAAGAGCTTTTTTTCTTTCATCATATTTGCTTTTCATTAATATTACTTTAGTTCTTGAATATTCAAGTAATTTTTTTCTTTCTTCATCTGTTTTACCATTTAGCCATTCTAATGTTTGGTTTTGAGACCACATTGTCAAAGCCTGGATAGTTTGAACATTTGCATTGGGTTTTATGCGAACCATTAAATCCAAAATAGCAAAGTCACTTTCTGATGCTTTGTTAGTGACAGGGACATCAGAAGCAGCTTCAGAAACTGAGTTAGATGGATTCCAATATTTACCACCTGGTAACTGATCAGCACACTGACGTTCCAAAATAACAAGAGTCGCATGGAAAATAATTTCAAGTGATTGCACAGTTAAAGAATCAAACTCATCATTTTGAGGGCATTCAAACAGTTTAGTGTGAACCACATCTTGATGAAGAAGATTAGTATCCTCAAAAATTTTTCCATCAGCAAATAATAAAGAAGATGCATCCATACAAAGAGATGAAAGTCTAATTTTTAAGCGAAGTAGGTAGGGGTTTAAAAGAAAAATACTATCAAGTGATTCGATAGTTCGCCACATTGGACCAGTAAGTAGCTTGTCAACAATACCTAATGCACGAACTTCAGCAATGAATACAAGATTTGTGATGTCTTCTTTAATTGCTTTTAATAAATTATTTGGGTTCGGCCAAGCATTAAGAAATTCTGTTATAGCATCCTTATGATAGTATAGCGCAGCTGAATTGTAATATAAAATATTAAAACGATTTCCAATATATGGAACAAAAAAAGATTTATCATTACGAGAAGAAAGAAAAGAATTAAACCATGATGCAACACCAGCTTCCTCACTACCCCTTGAATGAAATGCCTTACATGTGGTACGAACCACATGTAAGGCATTACATGTGGCTCGTACCACATAAACCAGTCAGATTTTTTCTTTAGTTCTACATTCATGTCATTAAATACGTTGTTGATGTTATTTCGGGATAAGAAAAGATTAATATCATCAGCATACAGGGCCGCCACGTGGGGAGGGTCACTTGGTACTTTTTACCTGGGCGCAGGATCAGAAGGGGCGCATAAATAAATTTTTTTTTTTATTTTATAATAAAATAGATACACAGGGCTTTAATAAAAAGTTTTTTAAACTCGTAATTTAAAAATGATATTTAAGGGCTGGTAGGTTAAAAAAGAACATATACAATCAATATATATATATATATTTATATATATATCAGGCGCGGATCTAGGGTATAGCCGTTGTGGCTAAGGCTACACCTTAAAATAATCAACGAAATAAAAAACAGTATAATACTCCGACATATTTTCAAAATAAAAATAATATAAATAGTATAAATAAGTTAATTTTTATTTGCTGGGTAAATTCGGCTTAAAAAGCAATTACTTAAAACTAAAAAAACCGGAATTAAAAAAAGATCGGTCATTGCATATCGGTTTGTGGCCGAGCCACAAACGACCTGATTTTACGGCATAAGCTGACTAATTTTTTTTTTTTTTAACGTAATGTATTTTTATTGAAAAGTCGTATGCCGTCAACACTCGTAGCCCGTAGCTAGATTGCTTTTTGCCTTGTGGCTGTACTTATTTCCCAGACTTTTTATACCCAGCTATATATATATAAGGAAAGCGCCGTTATTATTTTCATAGTAAGTTGGTAATCATGGCGGATATGTTTTGAAAAAAAACTGTTCCAAACGCTATTGATTCACATTTACAACATTAAATGTTGCGAAAAAAATTTGTTTACAAAACGAAATGGTTTGAATATCTCACCAGTTTAATTTCGTAGTTAAACTTTTGGCTTGAAAATGCCCTGATATAAATGTTTTTATGCTATATTTTAAAATGGATCAAGGTTTTGACAAAACTTTTGTAGCTTCAAGGTATATTTTTAACTATGTTTTCACGGACTATATTTGTAATAAAAATAACTAGCCTTTTATAGCTGTAACTAGTTTACTTATAAACAACTGTTTCTGTGCTTATTGTTTTAAAATTCTTATAACATTTAACTAAAACATTATTATTTTATTAAACAGGTTATTAATATAAATATAATAGTTTTGCCACAGAGCTATATAAACATTTTTTTTTTTTTTGCTATAAATGTAAATAATTAAAATATTGGATTTTTATTTCTTCAAAAAAAA
This sequence comes from Hydra vulgaris, assembly GCF_022113875.1. Taxonomy (NCBI): domain Eukaryota; kingdom Metazoa; phylum Cnidaria; class Hydrozoa; order Anthoathecata; family Hydridae; genus Hydra; species Hydra vulgaris. The sequence goes on from NC_061163.1 coordinate 46,778,678, forward strand.
TTTTAATCTTCAAATTAAAGCTTTAATTAAAGAGGATCTTATAAGTTGATTTTATTGTTAATTAGAATCAAATATAATACAGTATTGGAGACTATAATATAAGAGTTTCTTGTATTATAGTCTCCAATATTGTATTATATTTGTATTTTATAATATATTGTTTCCTTTAACTCTTTCTTGAGAACTCTCTTGAAAAGAGTCCTCAAGAAAGAGTTTTTGAACTACCTAATTTTGGACTTTATGCAGGTGACACTATCTTATAAAATCATTTAATATCTGTCTCTAAAAATGTTACATTATTTCTTAAACCGCACAAAAACAACTTTGGAGTGTTGTAGAGAGGCTTTTAAGAAGATTCTTATTTCTGAAATCAATAAGAGTAAATACTATTCAGTTTTAGCTGATAAAGTTTTAAGCATCTGATTGTGCCAATCTTAAACAAAGTCTATCGTTATAAGATATATAGGCAATAACTATAATACTCATAAAGATTTCTTAAGGTTTGTTTACTGAAAATACAGGCATGTTTAAATAATTATCTTTCTGTTGAAAAGGCAAAGCTAATCAATTTTGTTTTACTTGTTGGGTTTGAAAACAGAAAAGTCTAGGTATTTTTCTTTTAGTCTCCTCATAGTTGATGTTTGAATTTTATTTAAATGTAACTTTAGTTTAACCAAAATTTGATGGATTGAATTTTTTATATCGCTACTATTGGTCTAATATTGCTTTTGAATTAGCTCTTACTTTAAATGTAAAAGAATAAAAAAACTAGAAAATTTGGAAAGCAAATCAATCATGATAATCACTAATCATCTGATTATTTTAACCTTTCTATCACTTTACCTCTACTGGACCATCTTGTTAATGAACTTATTAATTATATAAAATTTCAAACAGAAAGCAAGTTGGTTTATATGGGATGTTTGCAGTTCCAACTGTCATGTTAAGCTACTTGAAAACTAACTAAGATTTGCAAATCTTTCAGGAATTTCTAGATATCTATCATTCCAACTCTGCATTTAACCTTTATTAATGCAGAGTTGGATTATGGAAGCCTCTTTAAAAAGATCAGTCAAAACCCCTATCTAGTATTTTATAAACAAAACTCATGACAATGATTTATTTCCCCAACATTCTTGAATATTTTAAAGGTTTAATTCTAGGTACAATACCAAGAGATTAAAAACTTATTCAAGAAGTAGAGTGTTTAAAAAGTCATTGAATAAGCTAGCTTTAATGTCAATTTATACAAAAATGGTTCTTGATAAAAACGGTGTTAACAAAAAATTTTCAGCTAATGGAGAGAGATGTTTAAAGTTGCTATTCAAGCCTTAAATAATTGGCTATGATTGAATAATTATATTTATACGTGAATAAATTAATTGAATTTCTCTTATATTTACAATCATTTTTTTGTTTTTTATAAATATTTAATAAGCATCTTTTTTTATTTTTTATAAATATTTAATAAGTAAATTTATTTTCTATTTTGTGTACATTTCATTATCCTTGACATCTAAAATGTAAAATGTTTTAAAAATTGTTTTAAACTAAATAATGTAAACCACTAAATTAAAAATTTAAGTATGTGTTAATTTCATTTGAGTATGCTACAAAAAGAGTGCTCGATAATCATAAAAACAAAGATGTTATAAATTAGCTTCCTGAGGATTCTATAGATAATGAGACTGTTCAAATCTTTTTTTTTTAATATATATATTTATATATAGTAATGTACAACTTTATTATCTTAGTAATATATAAGTAAATATCTTTTGAATAAATCACGATGTCATATTTTTAATGCAGTGATAGTTGCATTTATTCTATTAGTAACAAAAATATAAAGGAAAGAATCCAGAATTGGAGAGCTAACTTTAGGCACCATAACAACTTACATATGGAGTGCAAAGTCCTATGGCTTACCTTCTAGTTGGTGCACTTCGTTAAGTAAATTAGACATGTCTAAATTACGAACAGAATAGCCAAGGCAAATTTTATATTTTACCATTAATTATTTTACTAGAATCCATTAAAAATAAATGAAAAAAATATGTGTGCAAAAACTGAATTAAAAACGCTCAGATAAAAAAAACTGTCTGGCGGCGTCTACATGACGTAATTGTCAGACGTCTTTTTGACCTAGACTAACCGACTTATTAAATAGTTGCAATTATGACGTAATTTTACAAATTTTAGCTACACCTATATAAAATCCTAGATCCGCCCCTGTATATATATATATATATATATATATATATATATATATATATATATATATATATATATATATATATATATATATATATATGTATATATATATATATATATATATATATATATATATATATATATATATATATATATATATATATATATATATATATATATATATATATATATATATATAAACAATCCATTAAGACTATTACATTAAGTGGAAAACAGCGCTTAAAAGGCAACCGGGGCGAGATTGATCTAAGTTTAGAAAAATCAATATGAAATGAGGCAGCCAGGCAGCGTAAAATTTTAAAGTGCATCTTAGATGTAACTCTCTTCTTAGCATCACGCTTTAGAGGTATGTTAGTGAATATTAGTTATTGTATTTTTGTTTATGTCATAATTTATTTTTATTATAATTAAACAGAAAGTCAGGTTTTATATGTGTAAACATGTATTATTACATGTATGTATTAAAATCGTCGTTTTAGACTCTTTTCTTGCAACTCTAGAGCTATTCGCAAAGCACAACAAGACCCTTTAGTTACATCAGAAAGAAGTTTCATGGTGTCAACATGAAGGTAAACAAGTTATTGTGTATTTTTTGGGTTGGAGTTCCCAAAATGAATTTATAAAAAAGTGCGGAAGAATCGTCCACGGTGCCATCATTAAAGATGCTCATATAATAATTTATTATTTTATTCTTGTCAACGGAACGCCTGACGTCTCTTATACTGAGCAAACTGCATTTGTTCTCCGCTTTGTCTACAATGGTATTGATAAAAGACAGGTAGTTAAGGAGCGATTTATTAAGGTCGAAAATCTTAACAAAAGAAAGTTGTGGATATTGCCAGGATAATTATGGATTTCTAGGATCAAAATAACATCAATCTAAAGAACTGTTGAGGTCAAGGTTACAACAACGATGCCAACATGTCTGGTGTATTCAAAGGAGTAAAAGCGATCATCTTTCAGAAAAATCCTGAAGCTTTCTACATACTATGCAGCGCTCATAACCTTAATCTAGCTGGTGTTCATTCCCTTGAATCTTCTGTAGAAATGAAGAACTATTTTGGCTGGATTCAGTTACTCTACAATCTTTTTAGTGGAAGCCCTATACAATGTCAAATCTTGACCAAGACAACTGGTTTTTCTCTTCATTAAACCTCACAAACCCGATTGAGTGCACGGGTTGAGACTTTGAAGCCGTTGGTTAAGCAACTTAGAGAAATTATTTTTTCTTTGCAGAAACTTCAGGAACTTGATTTAACTGTTGATCAACTGAATGACGAAAAGTCTTTGGAGAAATGGATTTATTCATTTAAGTTTATTATCATGACAACCTTCTGGTTCGAGCAATTGTCAGCGTGTCATTTCAATCAGGAAACATTACTTTAGATGAAGAGATGAAGCTTATGAGGGTTCCTACCGAGGATCTTATGAATTTAGATATTCTTGGCCCGAAGCACATTTGGTTACCTCCGGTCTAGCTAGTTATGGGTTTTAGTCAAAGTTAGTTCAAAAAAGGACAAGGAAGAGGAAAACCTTTTACAAAGAAGCAAGGAATGAAGTTTTTTTCTACGAAAACGATGAAAAGTAGTTTGAGGTGAACGTATTTAACACTGTACCCGTTTTTTAAAACGCCTCTAGCTTTTTACGTATTTCGAGAAAAACGCAATTAAAAATAATAATACAAGAAAGTTTTTGTAAAACGTTTTTTAAAAATTATAACTTGTATGAACTTTTTCAAAGTTCTTTAAAAACAATTATTCAATAACCTTTGCAGGGACCTAAAAAAACTTATTTTCTAAAAAAGTTGATTTTGATTTTTTTTACCTTAAGGTGTTATGAAAAACGGCTGAAGAACACCGCTCTTGATACTTTAATCCAACAAATAAGAGACAGATTTCGAGCTGCAGAAAAAATGACAAACAGTTTCTCCTTCCTATGGTTCTCGGAATTGAACCACCTAGCTTGGAGGAGAAATATTAAACTTCAGCGCAAATCTATGTGAACAATGTAGATAAAGACAAACTAATTTTAGAGGTCCATCATCTAGATATTCTGAAGCACACCAAGCTTTTCAGTCTAAAAGATTATCTCACTTCAATGAAGCTGTTAAATGGAATCTATTAAAAAGGTCTAGAGTCTATCTTCAAATCAATAAGCATTTTGTTACGTATTTTTAACACGATTTTCGTTTCCATTGCCGAAAGAGAGATCTTTGAGTAAGCTTAGTCTAGACAACATTAAGATCTACAATAAGTCAAGACCGGCTTACCAATTTCTTAGTTATATCTATTGAATACGATCTGCAAAAAATCTGTGCTACAAGGTCATTCCAAATCTTGCTTTAAATTATGCCCGTAGAGTCAAATTCTCATGGAGCAATTAAAATATCTATTACATTTAAAACTCATAGTTACTCGCAATGTAATAAAGTTCAGTAACTTGTCAACTTGTGCTTCTTTTTTCAAATTTATTTTAAAAATAAATAGAAGCCTTCTCGACTGTATTTACTCCCTCGGCCTTTAAAGTGAATTTAGTTAACAAAAAAAAATAAAAAGACAGTATTTGGACAGTACCTAAACTTTTTTGAATTAGATCAATATGACAGGGCGATAGATAAGTTTTGCGTCATAAAGGGTCGCGTCAGCATACATTATTGTCATTAAATTAGAAGTTTTATAGAGGTCATTAATATAAATTAGAAATAATAGTGGTCCAAGTATGGAACCCTCGGGACTCCTCAGGATATATCTAAAGTAGTAGTAGTTGAGTGTGTATCAGTATGCATGAATTGTTTACGATTATGTAAGTAACTTTTTAATAACCTTAAGACTTTATCAGTGATACGGTAATGTTCTAATTTATTTATGAGAATGCCGTGATCAATAGTATCAAAGGCTTTAGATAGGTCTATAAAAATACCTAAAGTAAATTGTGATTTTTCGAAGGAGTCAGTAATAATTCTTGTGAGTTGAAGTGCTGCGTGTTCTGTAGAGTTATTTGTTTTTTAAACCGTACTAATTGTTGTAAAGTATATTATTTTCAGAGAAATGATTAAAAATTCGATCAAATAAAATTCTTTCAAGAATTTTGAAAAAAACTGAAAAAACTGAAATTCGACGATAATTCCCAACATTTGTTAGTTCACCACCTTTATATATAGAGGTCACTTTTGCAACCTTCATTTAAGCCGGAAAAATTCTTTGACTTATTGAACAATTAAGAACTTTAAATAGAGTATTTTTGATGTTATCGTATAATTTAATAACAATGTTTGCATTTAAATCATCTGGGCCAATTGCTTTATTGGGCTTAAGCATTTTGAAAGCATTTTCAAATTTTGAAAATGGTAGTTCAAAGGCACTTAGACCAGAGATTAGAGGAAATTCATAATTATTGATTGGATTTATCATATTTGGAATGTTTTTTGAAAGATTAGGTCCAACAAATAGTTTATTTAGTTAATTTGCTATTTCTTTAGGATCATCTATAATTTTATCATTAATTTGAATAGCTTTAGGTAAAGAACACAATTTTAAGTTTTGTTTGCCCGTAATTTCACTTATAATTTGCCAAGTGCGTTTTGAATTGAGTTTATGTTACTCTAGCAAATTGAAATAGTATTTTTTTGCATTTTTTTATTATTTTCAAATTGTTTAGTATAATTTTTGTATATTGTTTTATTTTCAATTGTTTTGGTTTGTATATAAAGTTTTTGCTTAATTTTTGAGGACTTTCTGAAGTCTTTATTGATCCACGGTGAGTTAAGCTTTTATTTGATTTAATTATTTTGATTTTCGGGAAATTAGCGTCATTGATATCATAAAATGTTTCGTAGAATGTGTTATAGACTACGTTTGCTTCTAATGTAGAGTCGATATTTTTCCAGTTAAGTAGGGATAGTTGATCGTTAAATGATTCGATATTTGATTCATTGAAAAAACGTTTGATGAAAATTTGTTTTTGTTGTTGTATTATTTCGGTAACAAGATTTAAAGAAAAAAAAATAGGGAATGATCAAAAACGTCATTTTTTATTATACCTATTTTAAGCGAATTGTTAAAGATATCAGCTGTTATTATGTTATCTATTACGGACGCTGACGTTTCTGTTACTCTTTTTGGTCTGTTTATTAATTGAATTGCGCCGTTCTGAAACAAACCGTCATAAAACGTTTTTATGTTGTTATTAGTTTGATATTTAAAACAATTTAGATTTATGTCTCCAATTAAATAGTTAAGTTTTTTTTTTTCCTTTAAACCTTTTCTCAAAATAATATTAAACAAAAATGTATTGAAATTTTCTATTATGCCAGATGGCGGGCAATAACAGCAACTCAAAAATATATATTTTTGACTTCACTCTTGTCATCAGAGTTGCTCATGTCAGACCTTATAATATACTGCAAGTTTTCTTTTATATAAATAAGTACACCACCGCCTCGTTTTTTTGATTTTCGTGTTAGCGGGATCATTTTAAAGCCTCCCAGGTGGAGATTTAAGTAAGATTTGGGGTCATCAGTGTCACACCAAGTTTCAGTTAAGCATATTATGCTAAAAATATTTGAAGTTTCTTTTTCAATGTTACATAAGTTGTCAAAGTTTTTTTTTAAGCTTCTGATATTAAGATTAACAACATTAAAATGATCCCGTCCTAGAAATTCTTTTATTTCCTTGTTATAAAAATACGAGCATTTGCTTTGTAATGCTTCTGAACCAATAAAGTAATTTATGTCTGAATCTGAATCAATGTCAATAACTAAATCATTTGTTTGAAATAAATTACATGAGATTGATTCAAAATTGTTTAGGTAATTAGAACCCATTTTAATTTTTATAACTATTTGATGGAAAATTTTTTTTTTTTTGAAAATCAAAAAGCACGAGTAATAAGTTTATTATAAACTACCTTTTTAAATTTATCTTTTGATCTTAAATCGTTCGCTTCGTTTTCTATTTCAATCGTTTTGTCCATTGACGTAAAGCTTTTTGGGCGCTACTGGTTTATGTCTCCAATTACGGTACTGGGCGCTAATCTTTTTTTAATTACGTTACCCGGTTTTTATTGTCATCAAAGTTAATTTATAATTGAATTAAATGTTTTAATGAATGTATTTTATATAACTTTAATTATTTTTTTAAAAATAAATTCAAATATTGCTTTTTAAATGTACATAATTCGATTGAAAAATAGGGATTGGCGCAAATAAATGTACACTAATTGACTGAAAAATAGGGATTGGGCATACATCGACTGACAAATAGGGATCGCAACAACTAAATGCACATACATCGACTGACAAATAGGGATTAGCGCAATTAAACGTATATGATTTGTGACAGGGTTTGGGTTTGGGCAAGGGATAAATCAGAAAATGATGCGCTGAGCATTTTTTAACAGTTTTGCATTAAATTGTTGATAGAAACCAGGCTTTTTTAAAATTATCTCTGAAAAGAATTTTAGTATAACTGAGAATTAAAAAAATGGCGTTTTTTAGTGTAATTTTTTAAACTTCAAGATCGAATTAGTGCACTTTCTGTTAATTTTCAGACCTATGTTTTTATACGATTCTTAATCAGCATAAAATTCTCTATCATAATCAGCTATAAAAAAGAGGGGGGGGGGGAAAGAAATTGCAGTAGCGTATTTCGTTCCATAGTTTTAATTTAATAAATCGATCCAACACATTTATCTTTGTAATTAACAACAAATTTATCTTTGCAATTAAAAAACTTCGCTACAACTGTTCTATTTTTGTCCATCTGAAGCTTTCCTTCCTGTTCTATGGGCTCTTTCGATTTCTACATCATTTGTAAACCCAAGTTTTGATTTTAAAATAACCTGAACTTTTCTTTCACTTTCTTCCCATGTCTCATTTGAATCTTCTTCAATTCCCGTTAACCTTAAATTACTTTGCCTGCTTCAATCTTTTAACTCTGTAAATTTATCTTCAATGTCGCTGTTATTTAGGTTGGTATAATTTTCGTTTAAGTTGTCACTTTGTTTAACTACTGTGTTTGTTTTCTTTTTTTGTTCTGCAAGTTCGATATTAATGCTATCGTATTTTACACTTATAAATTCAATAGTTTTTTTTAATTCGCAAACTTCTTTTTTTAGATTATTGTTTTCTTTTTGCTTGCTAATTATTTATTTTCCATTTTATCAAATTAATCATTGAACATTTTTAATAATGTATTTTCATGAAATTCTCACGTATCACTAATTTGTACAACAGTGTATTTTGCCATATTTTTTTTCACTTTTGTTTTTTTAAAGAGCTTTTAAAAACGCGTCCGTTCTATTCAATAAATTGGCTTCAAAAAAATCTAGAAAAACTATTAATACTATTACTAATACTATAAAAAGAGTGCTAAATTTAAATCATAAACCCTTCGTTGATGTTAGATGTTAACCCTTACTCTTAAATGACTTTTTAAATTGAATTAAATTTGAGTACTTGGTGTAGTTAAGGCGATTATATTAATTTTATTTAAATATCTATTTATAGTATATTAACTATAAGTAGTTGTCAAAACACAATATTTCTATCAATTTTCACAAAAAATACTAGAATTCCGACCAAGAAAGAACTTATAATTATGGAAAATTGCCAATAATCAATTGGAACCGATCATATTTTTTTGTTTAGAACAATTTGTAATCATAAGTGTTAAAAAAATGCGAAGAGCAATTTCAACGTTCGGGAAAAACGTTTTACATAATTTATGTAAATTTTATTTTATATATATATATAAATATATATATATATATATATATATATATATATATATATATATATATATATATATATATATATATATATATATATATATATATATAATTTACGTAAATTATGTAAAACTTTATCCATAACACGGGTTCCTATCAAGTGAACTTGATATTGAACATAAATTGATATTGAACATAAACACATTCTAACACCTGTAACTTTTTTAACGGACTTTTTTCGTTGATTTTTACGGAAAATAGAAACAACGGAAACCGTTAATTTTTACGGAGAAAGTGCTGTCACTTTGCTGCCGGACAATCTCCGTAGATTCTACGGCGAATTTTTTAACAGTGCTTTTCTTCATAAATATAAAAAACTATGTGATAAATCTAGTATTTATTTTTTTAAACATATTACTTTTTTTTTAGATAAATTATATATAACTTTTTTTACGCTTATAATTAGGACATTTGTAAAAACAACTCATAAAGGATATCACAAATTACGAAATCAGTATTCTTATACAACATCCCCATAAATATATATTTTTTTCTATATCTTTTCAAAATCGATCTCACGAAGAATATCTGGTTCGATAAGCATCAAGCTCAGCATGTTTTATCTCTCCTGAAGCATGTTACTTCTTTGCTCATTTTTAGTTCGTTTTTTTTTTGAAAATAAGCGCTCCGCAGAACAATTTGTAATCATAAGTGTTAAAAAAATGCGAAGAGCAATTTCAACGTTCGGAAAAACAGATGTCAGATTGTCATGAACCAAAGTTTCGTAAATATCAGAATAGAAAAACTGAGTTTTTGATGCAAATTTTAATTTGACGTAGCTGTGATATTGCCTCAATTCTGTATAAAAATCGTTAGAATAAGTCGTTAGAATAAAAATCAACCAAATTAGAAACCTTCTATCGATTGTCATTTTCTGAAAGTTCAAAGTTAGGCAAAAAAGAAAAATTCTCCACAACCCTAAGTAAACTTTGCTTCGCTAATTAATCTCTCTCTTAAGCTTGTCAATAATTACTATTAAGCCGTTAATACGAAAATTATCTCGAGCAGGTAATATCACGTACGGGGCATGAAGTTCTTTAGATGTTCTTCTTTTTAGGCAAATTTGCTTTGTAACATTTGCATAATCAATACCTGTCAAAATTGATTTTGCTTTATTTTCAAATTCATCAAAATTGTCTCTCATTTTATCAAACGTACTTTCTGACGCAATTCAAAATTTTTTAACGCAATTCAAAATTTATCAAAACGCATTTGTTCTAACAACAGAGCTTTTGCTCTTTATTCAAAAGTGTGAAATTCTATTTGACACCATTATAAAAATAAAGTTACTTTTACTTTAAATACTCAAACTCTTTGGTGCTACGATTCGCCAGGTTAAGATTTTTTTTTTTTTGATACATAACTTGTTGAGAACATTTTTGTGGTTGTAAGATGGTACACTCTAAATATTTCTGCCATTTTTATGTCAGTCAAGAATAGTTAAAAAAGATTACATTTGCTAAACCAGCTCAGCCAGTTAGAAAAAAGTATAACTTTTATCAACTCAAAAGTTATGTATAGATGTAGAAATATTAAATGTCTTGACTTGAGTTATAAGGTTACTGTCTCTACATAAGCATCTAGGTCATTGTTTGACAGGTTGTGAGCTTTGTTTGACACCGTTTAACGAGAAATAAAATACTACATAGCTATCGAAAAAATGGGCGTTTTTGAAGGCTATATTGTGATTAATCCAATTTTTTCCCCTATATATAACAGTTCGGTAAAATATTGGCTCAACATCAATAATCTTTTTGTGACTTTCAATGTAAAACCTATAAACACCTTCGTTTTTACTTCTGGTTTAATTTATATTACAGAAAAACACACAAGTAAAAAAAGTGCTACTGTTATTTTCGTTTTCAAAATATGTTTTATAGACAATTCAACCCGGAATACTACAAGATAATTGAATTTTTGATTTCTGACAGATTTGGTAGTTTACACAAGGATAACGTCTGTTTAATGCTATGCATTAATAGATCAAAGCAACTTTCTAAATCAAAAAAAGAAGAGTTTTCGCGGTTTAAACAATCCCCCCACAAAATATAGTTACTTTGGTACTGACTAATCTTATTGTTTGTTACGGACGAATAATATACATTATCTAAATACAAACATTCCATTTCCATAAGAACACTATGTGCTTTTTTATTTAGAAAATAATCGCCGAATATGCATATACCAACTGTCATTAGAGCATCTAAAATACTATCCACATTTTGTTCATAATTTTTGAAATCACAAATTTTAACAAAACAATCTTTTGGTCCTATAGCGTAATTATTTCTCACACTTTTTTGTGGAACAACGCATTCTAGTTTGTGGTCATTTTTAAAAAACGCGGTTTTAAAAACGTACGTACTTTCGCTCTTTTTTTCGACTATTCGGGGCGGGGGAGGGGGTAAAAAACGTTCGATTTTTTTAGACTACTAACACCCCCCCTGCATTTTTTACCTCCCTAAAAGTACCTACAATTTTAACCTACCAACCCAAGATTTTGTGATATTTATTTAATTCTCCATACTTTCATAATTGACCTACTGCCCTCCCCATCTTATATAGGCCATTCGCATAACCCCTCTTCCTTTCCGAGAGTATATACTTTATGGACAATCCCGTTTTTTAATAATAAGCATTAAGTTTGTACGCGCACGTTTTGATTACGTTGAATTTTTTTTTCCCTTTCGTTATTAAAGGAAGTCAATTATGCATGAAGTTTTTTTTAAGGTTGTTTAAGGTTCTTTAAGCTCATTATTAAAACGTTTGATTTGCGTTATGTACTTGTCTCTCAAAGCGTCTAATAATAAGTAATTGGTTAATGAAAACTTTTATATGGAAATAAATACCAAACATATTAAATTATATAACATCGTTGTCCACACTTATGGGAAGTATCGTAAGTAGCTAAATTCTTCAAGAATAACAAACGTTACACTGACTTTTTAAAAGCGTATGAGAAACATATTGACTCATGGTGACTCATCTATGGTGATTCATCCATGGCAACTTCTAACTAAATATTTAAATCTAAATTTTATAAAAAAAAAAATTATTTTATAAAAAGTTATGAGGAATGTCATATTAATTATTTTGTTTAAAAAAATCTTAATTTGCTTCAAATAAACTTTTTATGTTTCCAGTTAAGAAAAATAAATTTTTGATGCGAGATTCATTGAAAAGTGCTTGATGAAAATATTTTTTGTTGAGGTAATATTTTGGTATCAATATAGATAGTTAAAAATATTGAGAAATGATCAGAAGCATCACTTTGTAAAAAATATTTTTAGCATATTCAGTTAAAATATCAGTTGTTATAATAATTTCTATAAAATAGCTGACGTTAAGGTCTAGTTTGTTACATAGTGGGATTGCTCTATTTTTGAATAAGTATAAAAAATTTTCATAAAACCTTTAAAAGTAAATATTACCCATAGTAAGAATAATTGATTTTTCTTATGACTATTTATTAACCTGTTATTTAAAGTAATTTAAATTGACGTCACCGATTAACTTTTTTTTTTATTATTTAAAACAAATACCATGACACAAAAATACATTAAAACTTTTAATAAAGACATCTATGAGTTTTATTTGTTAAGAATAGATAAAAAAAAAAGAGCTACTACTTTGAGTTAATATATTAACTATATGTTAATATTTGCCACATAACGTGCCATGTTGACTTACGGCATTTTTTACTTATATATTTTGTTTTCAACAATACAATAAATCTGTTAGTTTTCTGTTAAAATTAAATCTTTTTTAGACTGTAACAATTCAATGATCAATATATGAATACGTAATTACATTAAACATCAGAACCGTCAATAGGGTGGCGCGAGTAGAGCAGCCGCTTCTTTAATCATATGATTTGTAAAAATTAATATAAATGCAACTTTTCTTAACTGAAAATAAAGATTTAAGTAAAATCAACAACGGGAAAAAGTCTAACTGATGCTCTTTTACAAGAGTTGGATGAAATTGGGTTGCAAATCAGGGACTGCAGAGGGCAATGGTATGACATCGGTTCCAATATAAAAGGTATCCACTCTGGAGAACAGGCACGGATCTTGCAAACAAATCCAAAGGCATTCTACATGCTTGGGCTAACCATAACCTTAATCTTCTAATTTGGGAAAAATAATTGACGTTTTTTGTTGTTGTGCAAAAAATTTATGTACTTTTTTTCTTCGTCTGCAATGTGATGGCAAATTTTCATGAAACACGTACCAAATCTGTCTTTTAAAAGGTCCTGTGATGCTCGTTGGGAAAGTAAACTGGAAAGCTTTGATATCAAATTAAGGAAACTTATACTGCTCTTAATTTGATTTTCATTGATTGCTCTTAATTTATTTTATAAACTATTCATAGAATTAATCTTATTTTTTTATACTATTTAGGCCTTAGTGCTAGTATTGGTTTTGAAGTCTTAAGTCTTGGTTTTGATCCCAAATATCTTGGTCTTAATCTTAGTTTTTATCTTGGATTTAAGTCTTGACTATATCCCTAATAAACTGTCTATCCCTAATAAATACTGTCTATCCCTGTATGTACACTTTGTATATAGTATCCCTAATAAGTACGCTCATTGTTTTCATAAACCAACAGTATATACTTCCTATCTCTATTTAAATCAGTTATTTTAGTGAACAAATAATTTTACAATGTTCTTGTAAAAATTAAATAAATTATTTAAATTGAAATGACAAAGCAAGCAGAGAAACAAGGTGATAAGATGTCTTGCCTTCTGCTTGCTTTGTCAATCTAGCAAATCTTGATTGAAGTTAAACGACAGAGCAACCAGGAGACAAGTCATATTATCATCTTGCTACTTTGTTAGCGTAATACTTTACTTTATTCTGAGTGCATCTTTTCTTACAAATTTACAAGTTTAAATTATATGTACAGAATTAGCGCTGTTACTTTAGAATATTTTAAAGGATCTATAAAAAATATTTATAAAAATTTAATATTCTTAATTAAATATTACATATTCAAAAGTTTTATATACACCAATGAATACACAATTACGAGTTAAAAGTACACAAAAATGTTTCTATTGCTCATTTTTTTATAATTTAATTGCAGTTATAGACTTTATGTAAAGTTGATGTACACTTCGCTGCGCCCTTTCTTATATTTTCCAGGGATATTGCCCATCCCTAAGAAATCTTAGTTGGCGGACCTGCTTTAAAAAAATAGCAAACATGAAGTTTATTGGTTGTATCAAAAGCCCAACTGGTAACAGGCGCGTACCTCTATCAAACTTTATTTTTCCGTTATCAAACTGTATTTATAGTTGTTCGTACACTCCTTAAACAGTTGAGATACAAATGGATATTTGATGTTTGGCGATTGTTTTTTTACTTCCAAGTTCTTCATCGATCATCAAACGGATGATTCTATCTAACACATGGTGTTGACCACTGATAAACTGAGGTTTGTTGATGCGTTTCTCTATGAACATTCGTTGCAATATTACAACAACACCATTCTTTTTTCCAGTGATAAAGCTGGTGGTATCTGTAACAATCATCTGCATTGAATTCCATAAGTGAAATTCATCAAGGACTTTAGAACTTCTTGAGTAATAGTTAAAGCCCTGCCATCTACCAAGCCAAGGACATTCAATTTGATTTCTCTCCTTTCATTTTTAAGGACGACCACTTGATAATCTATTCTGTCCATGTGCTTGCCATCAAAGTGTAAGGACCAACTTACCATATGCAACTTTTCAATCATTTCTTCCTTCAGCTTGATTACCTCTTTAATTGTTGACTTGTAAATAGCTGATTGACATGGAGTTGGAATGTCAATGCCTTCACAAGCCGGTTGCTTGCATATGTTAGCAGTTTTGTTTGTTGATACTCTTGTAGATGTCACCAAGTTGACAGTAATTTTGCTTTTATGATGTTTTCTGCTTGGTCTAGGAGTTGCCTCATTTTCTTCTTCATTGTTTTCATATTCACTGTCGTCAGCCTCAGAGTCAGAATCACTAAAACCAGGATAGTAAGATGATGAGTTGGATGACTCATTAGAGAGAATTTTTTTTAGAGGGATGGATTGTTTCTTTACTGGCCGCTCGGTTTGTAGAGTATGCCACTTGTTCTCCTCCTTTGTTTTCCACTTGGAGATGGTATAATCGCTTGTCCTCGGAAGATAACAATGTTCCATTCACTTTAGTAATATCAAAAATTTCATCAAGGAGTTCGTAGCTTCCCCGCTTGACACATTCATCATAACATTTCAGTATTTTATCAAACTTTGCTCATATAACGTGATCAGATACATTAGAAAAATTCAGTTAATTCTTCCACATTTTGGTGACTTCTTTGGAATTTTCTGCTATTAGCTCCTTTCTTCCTTTTTGGTCCAAGGAAATGGTAGTGTCCGATAATTTGCTTTTGGAGAGACATTCTGCACTTTTCCAGTGAATATTCTTCCGAAGGAACCATTCTTCGTCTTTTATGAGAGTCTTCAAATTTTACCAGATTATTGATCCAGACACCCTTGTTCTTCTGAATGCTACTATTGCTAGTCTTGTACGGCGCCATGTGTTGCTTCTGTAATAACTAAAAAATTAGATGAGCAGTTATATATAGTCTAAAATGTTCTGAAATATTTCAGAATGTTCCAAATTGTTTCAGAATGTTTTAAATTGTTCTAGAATGTTCTAAAGCCTTCTAAAGTTTTCTGTTATTTTCCAAAATGCTCAAAAGTTTTAAACACTTCTAATCTATACAAGTTTTAAATGGTTTGCAGGAAAGCCACACGTATTAGTAGTAGCAGTAACAAGATAAAATAAATGACAAAACTTAATTTGAATTGCAGGGTGACCTTTTTTTTACAACCGAAAGGAATTGAACATGTTTTCAATGTTTTCTAATAAAAGTTCATCAATTTATGACACAGGAAATAAGCTTTTTAATAATGGAAAATGTCATAACTCTAATATATATATATATATATATATATATATATATATATAAAATACATGTTAAAGAAAAATTAATTTCTTGTTTCCTCCGTCATTCTTGGCTCTGGCTCTAATAAAAATTAAAAAATAATATTTTAATAACATTTTAATGTCATTAATTAGGTGCGAAGGATATTATATGAGTATGAGTATCAGTATGAGTATTATATGAGGGTGAGAGGATATTATATGAGGAGCCCATATGCAAAACTCGCCAAATCACAAAAATTAAAATTTTGAGTTAATTTTATTTCCAGATTCTATATACTGATATCTATGATCTATTTAAATATTTTCAATATTCAATTTAAAAAGTTTTGGTCCTAAAAATGGATAAAAAAGTATCAATATCTGTTGTTGCGCAACTAAGAAGTTTAGTTTTTCGTTTTTTCTCAAAATCAGCTTACTTGGACTTAGCGCATTTTGCAAATGGGCTCCTCATATACTACGCTATTTTTGTCTTCATCAAACTGTGTGACTTTCACTGGAATTAAATTCTATAAATACACCAAAAGTATTTGTATGGATTTAAAAAGAAAAAGTTGAATGACGTTTAATATCCGTTATGCTTTGAATTTGTATGTGAATGTAAAAATGACGCATTTTTTTCTTTTGTTAGCGTGGATTTAAAAATCTCTAAAGTTTGGCTATTGTGCATTTTATTAAATTGACGTTATAACGTTGTTTATAACAAATAATCATTCAGTTTTTTTATTTCATTATAAAACTTATTTTTTTTATTATTTTTTATTTCGTTATAAAATTTGTGGTTAGCAGGTCCATAGATAGATTCTCAGCCAGGGGTTAGCTTACCAACTTTAAAAGACTTACTTTTTTAAGGGGCTCTATAGAACATTTTGATTCAAAGTATAAAAAGGGTTCTAGCAACTTCTTTTTAAATCGGCCTCTAAACCTTAAGCCATTTATTACCGAAATGCATAAACACTGCAAATATATATATATATATATATATATATATATATATATATATATATATATATATATATATATATATATATAAAATATATATATATATATATATATATATATTTATATATAAATATATATATATATATAAATATATATATATATATATATATTTATATATATATATATATATATATATATATATATATATATATATATATATATATATATATGTATATATATATATATATATATATATATATATATATATATATATATATATATATATATATATATATATATATAAACTTTCAGTGTTTCAAAAAAAGTGTTTAAAATTCAATGAGAATTTAAAAACAATAAGAAAAACTACTTAGGTTAAAAACACTTTTATCATAATGACTAAGAGTCATTAAATGTGTTTGTTTTTATATTTTTTGCTGTACATTTGTAATCAATTACTTTTTTATATTTTACGAAACTGATAGTCTGATAGTTTATATATTGGATTAAACAAATATTCCCGCCATCACCACCATCACTTTATAAGGGTGATTTACCCACATCTAGAATTTATTTTATATTGTTATTTTTTAGATAGACCCTTTCTCTACCATTATTACTACTCGTTATTATAAAACACTAATACAAGCCACACTTTCTAAGATATTTTGATAAGTATGATGCCAATTTTTTCGATGTGAATTTTGACTATTTCCTTGCCAAATCAATTGACACAATATTTACAAACTTGCTAATAAGAAAATTTTTTTTAAAGTATGTTTGACAAGTCCTTAAATAAAGATGTGATAAAAGGCATTACATATAAATATTAGCACTTTATAATATTTTAAATTTTAAATTTAATGAAAAATAACTAATTTTATTAAAATATTTTCTCTACGACTTTCGTTTTAAAATTTAAATAATAAAATAATCGCAAGGGAAACCAAAAACTTTTTATTTTTATTTTAAATTAATTTAAGTATGTTTGTTTCCGCTTATTTATTTTTTTTTCTTCCATCGAATACTCCATAAATAACGCTGTCGATATACATCATTAATACAATCTGCGAACCAGTACTTTGAAGAGGGCGATTCTTTTTTATATAATTGACTGTATATTTCTGAAGAAAGTTAAAATGGAATCTTCAATGAGTCAAAAAACTAAAATTAAAGAAGATGACTTTATTGCAGTTTATCTACTCAAAACAAATAGCGATTACGAATACGATAACGACAAAGCCAATTTTTTTGCAACTTCGCACTTGTCAAGTAATTATTTCAGTGAAGAATCATTTGATTCTTCAGCAGTTAAACTGAACAGAGAAAGAGAAGGTTGTTTCATTGAAAAGTTAGGGATATTATTTTATAAAACCGCAGGATCAGATGAATTGATAGACACATTTGAGCTTCAAAATATTTTGACCATAATGTTCAAAGAAAAAATTGCAGAAAATTTCAGTCTAGAAACGACTAGAAGCATTCTTGCTTTAGCAGATTCGAACCAAGACGGACTTCTGAACTATTACGAATTCAAAAGACTTTGGTTCAACATAATGGAATGGAAAAAATGTTTTGAGGAATCGGATATAAATCAAGATAAAATGATTGACAAAGAAGAGTTGAAAAAAGTTTTTGATGAACTAAAAATCCCAGTAAAAAACTCCACTTTAAACGCAATATATTTTCGATACAGCAATAAACAAAACTTGATAAGTCTCGATGACTTCATACAAATACTATGCAAACTCACTTCTGTTTCTCGTTGGACTCATGAATTTAAAGAAAATATTACATTAGATGCCTTTATGAAAGCACTTCTTTACTGCTAGCGAAAACTTTAAAAGATAAAAATGATTTTTTAAATTTATTTATTTAAAGTATGGTAATATCTATTTAAGTATTTAATTATATATTTTTTCAGAGTAAAGCAAGCATTTTGTTTTGTCGATCGCAGTATTGTAATCATGTTTTATATGAGCTAAGCGGATAACATTGATGATTGTTAAAGTTAAATTAGTATTCTACGTTAACATGTAATTTAAAAGTATTCTATAATTTTGAGAAACGCAAAGAATTTTTAATAAAAAATGCAAATAATAATATATTTATTTCTTGTTGTATATACGCAATAACTTATTAATAATGAAATATATCATACTTATGTATTCAAATATTCATAAAAAAAAATAGTAGTACAGTAGGCTCTCAATATATTGACTACTCGATGTATCGAACTTTTGTGTATCTCGAACTTTATTTCCGGTCATTGGCGCACTTGTTTGAGCCAAAAACCTCTCCAAATCTCGAACTTTAGTAGTAGTAGTAGTAGTAGTAGTAGTAGTAGTAGTAGTAGTAGTAGTAGTAGTAGTAGTAGTAGTAGTAGTAAAAAATTTTATACTTACTTGGATTACGGTAGGTACCTCACCCAACTATTTTTTCATTATAGCTGATCATTGATTACATTGCACAGTAAGCCAGATAGTGGACAAAACTGTTTTGATCATTGATTACATTGCACAGTAAGCCAGATAGTGGACAAAAATATAAGAAATTTTTTTTCATCTCCTTTGCCCATTAATTCAAATTAAAATAACAAAGTTGTTCTAATAAAGAGTATAACTTAGATATCATGTTTAAAGCTTGACAATTTTAATAGTTGAATTGCTTTATGTGGAAGTTGAATTTTATTAGAATTTGGTGCTGGTTTTCTCAAACTGCTAATATATGGATCAGATGAACATAGTTGTTGTCTTTGTAAGTCTTCATTATTCTTCACTCTGGACATTTTACGACTAAAATGATTACGATTTTTTAAAAAAAGTTTGTTTGTTGGTTCTTGAGTTTTTTCTGATGATATGCCTATTGAAAGAGACATTCTTCTTATAAGTGAATGACCATTAAAAAGAACTTTATGAATACTTGCTGGTATGTAATACCATATAAATAAGTTTACATACGTGCAAGCAACTTGTAAACAATACTCTAGGAATTTATCAGTATCAACATCTAGACAACAGGATAATGTACATAGGATCACAAAGAAGTTGTCAAGACAAGTTTTTGGTAAACTAATTATGTTAGATACTTTTTTAGAATCCCTAAAAAAACAACTTGCAGTGTTGTCATCATTACTAGTGCCAGTGCCATTAGCTTTAGGCATGTCAACAACCAAACCAAATTCTTCAATTAACTTGCGTTGAAATTTAAAATTTTTCCTCCTGGCCCACTGTGCACATTGGGCCAGAGGTGAGCAAAATCCTTTAAAACCAACTTCTATATTAAAATGAATTCTTTTTGTAAATGTAACCTAGAGACTCCTAGCATTCTAAAACTGATATAATTTTTTCCCTACTATGACTTTTGAGTTCAATATATCAATTTTACCATAAAAATAGCATTACTTTATTTTTCAAGTATTGGTGAAAATGAAAAAAATGAAAATAAAAAAGATATGTGAGGCTAGTAAAACAATTTTGATACATATTAGTCCATCGACATCATATATTGAAATAATGAAAAGAAATATGAAAATTTATTTTTCTATACCTACTTTTTTTCAAAGTGTTTTTCAATAAAACCCCTTAATATGCGCAACCTTTTTTTTTAACACTTACCTTTACACAAGCAGAAAACACTGGGCTGTATTAGGGCCATACAAATGATCAACTTTTAATTACACTCTCATATAAAGATAACAATCTACAATCAAATTTTCTGAGCTCAGCTGAACGCAGTAGGTGCTAGGCTTTTTATTATAAATGATATCCAATCGTAGATTTTGCAACTCAAGAAAACGCGGTTTTAGATTTTTAATCATTTAAATTTTGTTAAAACCTTTTTAAAAATTGTGGAAAGTTATGGAACATTCTATGATGATTATGTGATTTTAGTTTAAAAGATTTTTTTATTTGTAAATATTTTTTTTATGTTTAGGCGGTTTTTAATATTTTTGTAGTTGTTGCAATAAGTAAACTTTATATGAACATCTGTAAAAAGATGATTTATGGAAGAGAAGATTTACTATTTGTATTTATGTATGCAAAAGTTTTTTATTTATATATAAATAAAAGTTTAGTTTAGTAAAAAGAAATTAGTTTGTTTGCGAGAAAAAATTATTTTTTATTTCTCGTGTTGAAGGCGAGAAAACTACATCATCTAATACTTTTAGATTTAATGTCGTCTAAATAAAGTTTTAAAACGCCGTTTTCATCTAAAAAATTGTACTTTAAGTGGGTAAAATGTGCTTTTTTCTTTTAAATAATGTCCAAAAAATGGAAAAACAGTAAATTATTTGTCTATGAAATAATCATTTCATACACGATAATATTAATATTCTGCACTAAAACAACAGAGAGCACTACACAATGAAATTCAACAGGCCTCAAACAAACAATGATCTTATGATGAAAATACTTTCAGGTTTTAGTTAAAGACTCCAATCAAGTTGAGGAGGCCAAGGGAATCTTGGTGTACATTAAGACTCTCTGTTGTAATATATGATGTATGTCATCACCTAGATTTTTATATATATAAAAAAATAATGTTAACAAAATTCAATTTTATTAAACGCTTTATGTTTGTATTCATAATATTAAAGAAATTATGTACATAAAATAAATAAAATAACAAAAAAATCGTCTTGACCACACCTACCAGTGCGGTCATAACTACTCCAGATTTAAGTTTCCTAACCTCAATTATTTAATTACTTATCAATTATTATTTTCCAATTATTATATATTCATTTATCAATAATCAATTATTTAGACATTAAACTGTTCCATCTAATTAAAAAAACATTGGGGCATCCCAGGATCATCCTTCATCAATTATGACCACTCCCGGAGACCAAATATACCTAGATTTGATTTTCATGACCTCTATTACCTATATTTAGACATTTAACACGTACCATCTAATTGAAAAACTATTTGGATATTTCAAGACTACCTTTAACCACCTCTAAAATGACCACTTGAGGGGTCATGACCACTCATGAAGACTAAATATGCCTAGATTCAAGTTCCCTTACCCCAATTATGAAATATACTCCAGATTTTCAAGGAATATACTAGTTTAAAAGAGAATCCTCAGCGCATTTTTCCAAATGCTTTTTAACAATAAAGATTGTATAAATATATACTGAATATTTTATGTTTGTATTTAAAACATTTTACAAGCAGTACTTAAAAACAAAAAAGGTTCTAAAAATTGTTTAACAAAGTTAAAGTATGACATTACAACCTATGATTTTTATTTAAAATGTCTTTAAAAAAATGTTTTGTTATATAGTGTTATGATTTCTTAATTTTTTTTTATTTTATATTTACGGTATAGAACTGCCAGAGGCTAACTGCACGCAAAGAAAATTCTTCTTCTGCAATTGTGTCGGACCTGACTGGAATTTTTTACTCCATTTATCTGCCATTTCAATTATCTCTTTTAAAAATTAACTGCACCTATTTCTTCCGGAACTCCTAATACAAAAAAAAAATGAACTGACGTTTATCAAAGTATTAAGTATTTGTTAATTTTTCCAAAATGATGTTTTTACCTAGGAAAGCATATATTGAAATAAATTTATTTTGTAATGAATTTGTAGTCTTTTCTTTTAAAGCAAAAGAAGAAAGTAATACAATGCTTGTTTCATTTAGCCAGAAAACAAATATTTTCTACATTTTTTTAGGCATTTCTAAAACTAGAATGTACATTTTTAACTTCTGTAACCGATAATGTTTTGAAAACGTACTAAAATCAATTCCAAATGTATTTTTTTTTTTACATAAATGTCACAAAAAATATTAGTTTGGTGTTCAAATAAATGCGGCCGTGCCGCAGTAGTTAAAGTGCTTGCTTTAGAAGCAGGAGATTCAGGTTAGAAACGAGCTCTGGACATATTTTCGCGTCACGGTGAGGAAGAAGGCGTGAACTTACTAGTTTAATGCACATTCGTGGTGCTCTGTGACAAGACCGATAGGTCTTCTTTGGGTACCTAAATGGTCTGGGTACCTAAATGGCCTGGGTACCTAAATGGTTTGGGTACCTAAATAGTCTAAACTGATCATACCTATTTTGTAATATGGCGATGACACAAAGATGTCAAATTATAGACCTATTTCTGTTTTACCATGCTTGTCAAAATTGTTAGAACGAATTATGTATGATAGACTTAATAGTTATTTAACTGAGAGCAATATAATGTATAATAAACAATTTGGGTTCAAAAAGAATCATTTAATAAATCATGCGCTAGTCGAGCTAATAAATTATATATCCAATAGGTTCAATAATGATTATTATATATTAGGAATTTTTATTGATTTGTCAAAAGCATTTGACACTGTTGACCATGATATTCTTATAAAAAACTAGAACTGTATAGAATACTAAACAATAACTTAAAATGGTTTAAAAGTTACCTGTCAAGCAGAAAATAATATATAATATATTCAGGAAATGAAACAGAAAAACATATTATAACTTGTGGTGTTATCCAGGGATCAATATTAGGCCCACTATTATTCCTAAAATCATTGAGATTCAAAGACAAATCAAATATCCTAAAAAAAACAAAAGAACAAAAAGAGCCAAACATCTACGTAAATGAAGATTTCTCGCAAGAAATGGCAAACCTTTGTAAGAAGTTATTTACAGAAGCGAAAGAAAAAAAATCAAAAAGAGAAAACGTTATTGTTAGGTATGACAAACTTATTATTTTAAAAAATGTTTACAATAAGTTGAAATGATACTGCTAGAAAACAATTTTAATCTTAACTTAGAAATCATTCTTAATCTCTATTTTGCATAATTTAATAATAAAAATGGCCTCAATGCCACAATTTTTTTTGAAACTTTTAATAAACAAAACACACTTCTTCTGAATATGATATTGATCCAGATTTAAACTTTTTTAACTAACGTGTGTCTTAAAAGACTAACGTGTATCTTAAAAAAACAAAAACAAGCAAGCCGCCTTACATTAAATGCTAATAAACACACCTGTGCCAATGCTTAAAAAGCTTGGAGTGTTGAATGTTTACCAATTAAATATTTGTAATATTCTCTTATTCATGTTTAGATTAAAATATCAAATGCTGCCAAATATTTTTGAAGACCTTTTCTTTATTATAGATCATAAATATCAAATAAAGCATTCGTTGCCTAATTATCAGGTACCAAAAACTTTGCTAAAAACAATCCGAATTCTAAATAAATTAACGAGGGCCACATTTGTGGAACTTATTACTCCAAAATAATAGTAAAACTACAACTTCAATTCAAACTTTTAAAAGTATCTTAAATAAATACTAATTACTTGATTATGACGTGTCTCAAATACTATTTTATTTTTAATTTTTATTTTATTCTCTTTTATTTTTTAACATTTCCGTTCGTTAAAAAGCGACATAACCCTTTACATCATAACTTATTTTTAAATTTTGTTTATTTTTTATCTTAAGTTGTATTGTAGTATTGTATTGTAAGTTGTATGATATCTTGTAAAAAAAAAATGTAACACTTTTTATTTAAAAGTATTTAATATTACTTTCCTGAGATTATAAGACTTTTTTTTATATGATAGAACGGGGGCTGGATAAATGATACAACGGGGGCTGGATGATAAAAATTTTGTCTTCTACCCGCTCCTGTCACATCTTAACTCAAAAAAATATTGTAAATAATTTATTATGAAGATGACGAAAAATGTATATATTAAAAAAAAAAAGCCTTTACAGAAAATATAACTACACTTTAAACAGGAAATACAAAAGAACGCATTACTTAATTTCAATCAATCCCCATGGCTCCTATAAAATCTGGAATTCTGTCAACAATTAACATTAATGCATTTATTCAAATCTCTGGCTGTACCAAATCTATCATACAGTTTAGAAATTTGAAACCATAAAAGTACATTTTTTAATAACTTGGAGGCTGTTGGAAGATTAGCAATCAAATTTCTCTTAAACATATAAAGTAAAGCAAAAAGTACCTGCATCCATGTTTAAAATTGATGAAATATCTACCATCACATCCAAGATGTGTTTTTCAATAATTTTCCCTAACTCAAATATTTAATTTTACTACAGATAACCACTTTATCATCGAAGTAATGAAAACTTAGGGGTCGTCCATAAATTAAGTCATGCAATTTTTGTCTGTTTTTGACTCACCCCCCCCCCCCCCACACACACACACATTCTTTGTCCCAACATTGTAACAAGCTTTTTCCAAAGTTATCACATAAACACTAACCCCGCCTTCCCTTAAAGTGTGACGCAATTTATAGACTACCCCTTACAACCGACTGGAGCTAAGCCACGTCAAGTGTTTGTAGAAGGAAGAAAAAAAACCTTGTCAAACGTTTTAATGATGACGTTAAAGGCAATTGGAGAAAGTGTTCCAAATAAAATCTAAATTAGACTTTAGGCTAATAGTATAGACTTTAATATAAAAGTATAGACTTTAATATAATAGTATAGACTTATAATATAATAGTGTAGACTTATAATATAATAGTATAGACTTTAATATAATGTAATAGTCCAGGCGCGGATCTAGGGCATAGCCGTTGTGGCTAAGGCTACACCTTAAAATAATCAACGAAATAAAAAACAATATAATACTCCAACATATTTTTAAAATAAAAATAATATAAATATATTTATATTATTTTTACTATATATAGTTAAGATAAGTTTATTTTTATTTGCTGTGTAAATTCCGCTTTAAAAGTGACTTAAAACTAATACTTAAACTAAAAAAAAAAACGGAATTAAAAAAAAGATCAGTCATTGCATTTCGGTTTGTGGCTGAGCCACAAACGAGCTGATTTTACGGCATAAGCTTACTAAACTATTGTTTTTTTTTATAGTAATATATTTTCATTAAAAAGTCGTATATCTAGTTTACTTATATACAACTATTTCTGTGGTTATTGTTTTAAAATTCGATAAACATTATAATTTTATTATACAGGTTAATACTATAAACATTAGTTTTGTCACAGAGCTATATAAACAGTTTTATTGTTTGTTTTTTTATAAATGTAAATAATTAAAATATTAGATTTTTATTTCTTCAAAAACAATGTTAATCTTCAAATTGAAGCTTTAATTAAAGAGGATCTTATAAGTTGATTTTATTGTTAATTAGAATTAAGTATAATACAATATTGGATACTATTATATAAGAGAGTCCTTAAGAAAGAGTTGAAGGAAATATTTTCGAACTACTTAATTTTGGTATTTATGCAGGTGACACTATCTTATAAGATCATTTAATATCAGCCCCTAAAAATATTAGATTATTTCTTAAACCACACAAAATCAACTTATGGAGTGTTGTTGTGAGGCTTTTGAGAAGATTCTTATTTATGAAATCAATAATAGTAAATACTATTCAATTTTAACTGAGAAAGCATTTGATTGTGCTAATCTTAAACAGTAGTCTATCGTTATAAGATATATAAGCAATAACTATAATACTCGTAAAGATTTCTTAAGGTTTTTTGACTGTCCTTAATTATTTAAATGTACCCTTAGTCGAAAATTACAGGCATGCTTAAATAATTATCTTTCTGTTGATAAAGTAAAGCTAACCAATGTCTGTTTTACTTGTTGTGTTTAAAAACAGAAAAGTCTAGGAATTTTTTTTTAGCTAAACCCAGCCGGCATTATTACGTTGTTTCAACGTTGAAATTCGGTTGAAGCGTTGTTTCAACGTTGTTCAACTATGTCACAACGTTAAATCAACGTTACCGTTTAAACGTTGATTATTTAACGTTATTTCAACGTTAAATCAACGTAACAGTTTAAACGTTGATTATTTAACGTTATTTTAACGTCATTATTTCAATCATTGTTGACAAAAAATACGATATAAAATTTATGCGCGCGCAGAAATGGAAGTAAAATCGTAAACATTATTTCAACGGTTAAAGTTATAGAGATTTATAATGGAAAAAAAAATGTAAATACTGAACTTATATCATATAAAATTTTCAAGAGATCGAAAACATGTTCAGACGATTTTACTGAAAGAACATTATCGTTTAAAAATCGATATTTTTCGTTTAACTTGGGCTACAATGCTCAAAGACTGATATTATTAAATGTAAATATAATACAGCTTTTTCAAAAAATGATCCATTAAATTATGTTGAATTTAATGCTAAGCGTTGTTTTTTAATAGAGAATCAAGAATTAAAAAAGAAAATTGATAACTTTAAAAAAGAACTTCAGCACGAAATAAAAAAATAAAGATTTATTTGAAAAATTAACTTCAACCACATCAGTTATTACTATGAAAACAGACAAACTTGTATATAAACATAATCCAAACAAATCGTGTTATTGCAATTTACTTGTATACAAACATTTATTTTAAAAATAATAGATCTTGCGACTTTTATACTGGCCTTACATCTGTCAATGTGTTTCATCAGTTAGTGCAGTATCACCATTAATCAAAAGAGATAAAGTGATACTAAAAAAACATTTACTTCTGTTTTTTGAAATTTAAAAAAATCCTAACTAACTACTACTTGGACCAAAATAAATGTAATGCAGCAAAGATAAATTTTTAATGATGCTAATACTTGGATTATTGACAGCTGATTTTGCTGACAGGTTGAATATATTTTTAGGATTAAGGAATGCAATATTTTCTTCATTGTTGAAAGCTTCTAGCTCACTTTTAAACCACATGGTTTTTGTTCCAAGTAAAGATGT
Organism: Hydra vulgaris; assembly: GCF_022113875.1. NCBI lineage: Eukaryota > Metazoa > Cnidaria > Hydrozoa > Anthoathecata > Hydridae > Hydra > Hydra vulgaris. Next base: position 46,806,341 of record NC_061163.1, read on the forward strand.
TATAAGACAGGTAATGCAAAACAGATTTTAGAAATTAAATTATTCAGACCAACACTAAATTTCAGATATAACAGAATTTATTATGGAAACACCTTAAAATTTTGACATACAGAAACTAACAGGGAATGAATACAAACATTACAACAATATAAAAACATTAGTACCCGTAGCTCCAAATTCATCAATAATTTCTTTAAAAAATTTCTAAAGCTTACAGAAGCTAAATTTTGGATAAAAAAAATTACATATCACAACAACTATTTAGATTGTATTACAAAATACTCTTGTATAATGTATGATTAAGGCTTTAATATTAATTTTTTAATACAAATGAAGTGATTTTAATTAAATCCATTTTTATCAGTCACTTTAAAAATATGATGAGTATTTGTATAAAGATAATTAAAATTTCAAACTATAATATTAGCTTTACTTGTTGTTTTTTTTAGGTGACATTGACATAGGTGACATCAATTGCAATTGATGGAATATCTTTCAAATGCTGAGGTAATCAAAATAATTTTTAATTATTCAAGAAATTTAAGAATTAAATTATTTAGCAAAAAAATTGTTTGATAATGAGTTCAATTTAAATTAAAAAAAAAAAATTAATAATAGTTCTCGCACAATTAATATCAGTTCTCTTATCTATTAAAATTTAGAATATTTTCCAACAATTTTGTGACCTCCATGAATATGAAGGGGAAAGGTGGAAATATGCTTTAAGAGCACTAATTAATATGGTGTAGTGAAAGGTACACCTTTATAAGATATGTAAAACTTTTTTATTCTCATTTTTTATATATTCAAAAATTTCTCCTTGTGTTTTTTTTTTTTTTTCTTATTCTTTTTTATTAACAGCTTCTTCTATTAAATATGATGGAGCGACTGAAACTATAATTGATGGCATTTTGTCTAACTTCTAAAAATGCGCTTCATTTCGAAAAGGTGGCGGAAAAAAAAAAAAAATTGATTGATATAAATTTATATTTATAAAAATCGATCTAAAATTTCTTTATTGAAATATTTACATATATTTCAATAAAGAAATATTTTCTTTTTGTCTGCTAATATTTTTTTTTCAGTGTTAATTCAACATTACAAATTAAAACTCAATTATGAAAAAAGCCTAGAATTGAGTTGATGTTTTAAGTAAAATAAGAAAAGCCCAAAAAGTAACTGATGTAATATTTTTATTTTTTGATAAAAAAAAAATTCTAATAATGTTTAAAATTGGTATTAATATTAATGTTTATTAGATGAAGATGAGTAAAAAATAAGTAATGTTTATTAGATGAAGATAAGTAAAAAAATAAGTTTTTTTTTGGTCTTGAAAATTGTTTGAATGATAATTTATTATTTATCAAAGTATTTTCTTTTTTAATTTTTGTTGTTTTTATATTTTAATTAAAAGTAGATATTATTGTGTCATATATTATAATATACCTTATATTATACTATTATATTTTATATTAATAATGAGTATTTTTGTTTTTTTGTATTTCTATTTTTTTTTCAATATTCCATAATTATCTTATGTAGATGTTTATATTTTATAACCTAGTCTTCTTTCATTATTTGTCTTTGTTATTGAGCCTTAAGTTATTTGAACATAATATATTCAGAACTCTGCTGAATAATAGAGTAATAAATAAATTAATAAAAATGAGTTTAAAATATAATAAATTTATAAAATAAAGAAAATCTTATCTTTGCTTATAATGTCTACTAATATTATTGTTTAGCAAGTATCATGGTTATAAAATGTTCAAATTTAGCTAGTTTAATTAGGCCTGTTAGTACACTTATTATGGTTTCTTCATTTTATATTAGTTCATGTAATTTTTTCAAAATCGAATATGCGGAAAGGAGCTGTTTGGAATGAAGATTTACAAGAAGAAGTAATTCCATCTGATTGGATTAGTGATAAAACTGTTTGTCGGCTTCCAGGTACCAAAGCATTGACTGCACTAAAATGCAGAGAAGAATTGGCTTAAGTTTATACAAATAAAAACTAATTTCTCTTCAGGTATTACATCTATATATTACAATTATTATTTTTTAAATAATGTGGTAAGAAGAGTTATTTTGTTGATACAAAATATATAACTAATTGTATAACTATTTCAATTCTAAAAGAAAGCAAACAGTATTGTGAAAATTTTAAATTCACAACTACAAAAGAAAAATGTGATAATGAGAATGTTGACAAGTGGGTGCAAGATTTGCACACAAGTGGAAACTTGGATGCAAGTTTTCCACTTGTGTGGTTTGGATGGTTCTCCACAATATAATATATCTCCACAAGCATAATATTAGATTTACTTCATGTTTTTTTACAGATAAATCAATTACAGTTAATTGGTGGAGTTACCTCATTTATAATCAGGGTGTCTGCAGCTCCTCTAAAATCCTTTAAAGTCCTCTTTTTTTAAAACCACTTCTAAAATCCTCTATTATCCTCTAAAGAGGTAAAAATTTGATCAAAGCTCCTCATTAATTCTTCCTTTTTTAATTTTTGATGGATGTATAATGTTCAAAATACCCATTCTCGGTTTGCAAAACTGGTTAACGCCTTAAAGTGCATGGAATTGTAAAAAATTGCTTTAGAAAATGCATGCTGTTTAACAAATAATGTCATAACAAATGACATTATTTGATCCCTGTCCATGCCCCATAAGTGTATAAACATGGACGTTAAACCATTAATCAATGGCCACATAAAATTTCTTATAAAAATTTTATGTGGCCACCCAGAAAATTATTTTTCAATGCTAGAAATGTTTTATATTTTGATTATTAATTTATTTTTAATATATTAAAAAGGTTGTTTTATTTAAATTAAATATTTGAAAAAGTTATTAATAACCAACTAACAGTTATATTAATTTTTAAAAATTCAGAGTATTTTCTAAAAGTTATATGGCCGCGATGGATATGAAGGGCAAAGGTGGAAAAATATGTTTTAAGAACACTAATCTATATGGCGTTGAAAAAGATATACCTTTATAAGTTGTAAAACTTTTCCATTGAATATTTATTTTTTAAATCTTCCCTTTTTTTTTTTTTTTAACATATTTTTTTATTTACAGCTTCTTATATTGTATTCAATGGACCAAAAGACCCTCGGTTAATGGAATATTGTTTGACTTTCTAAATTACGCTTTATTTCAAAATGTGGTGGAAAAGAAAAGAAATTTGTGTAGATTTTATTCAATTACATGTAAATATATGTAATATTTGAATATGTATTCTTAAATAAAACAAGTTTTATCTCTTTCTTTAATCATATCTAGCTATTTTAACTAAACTAAACTGAAAAAGTTCTAAATAGTCTAAGTATAGACTATGAATAGATTTAATATCCATAATATACCTTGATAATCTACAGTAACACTAATGTACATGCATAGTACGTTTTGATGGTGATCATATTTTGACGCACATAGCACGTTTACATACATATATACATTTTGACATACATAGCACGTTTTGATGGTGAATAAGTGTTTTACAGTCATTTAACGTTGATAAATCAACGTTAAAAAAACTATGATTTTAAACGTTGTATCAACGTAAATTCAACGTTGTTGTAACGTTTTTTTGCATCGAATCAACGTTGATATAACGTTTGAATCTAACGTTGATTTAACGTTGATAAATCAACGTTGAAAAAAACTTTCATTCTAAACGTTAAATCAACGTAAATTCAACGTTATTGTAACGTTTTTTCGCGTCGAATCAACGTTGATATAACGTTGATTTAACGTTGATAAATTAACGTTGAAAAAAACTTCCATTCTAAACGTTAAACCAACGTTAAATCAACGTTAGGTTTCAACGATATTTCAACGTTATTTGCCGGCTGGGAAGTCTCTTCATAGTTGATGTTTGAATTTTATTTCAATGTAACTTTAGTTTTAACCAAAATTTGATGGATTGAATTTTTTAGATTTTAATTAGACTCCACAATACGACATGTCTCAAATTTCAGAATCTTGAAATTGACAATTAAAAAAATACGCTTCAAGTGATTTGGTATTGATTTATATTGCTACAACTAGCCTAATATTGCTTTTGAATTAGCTATGACTTTAAATGTAAAAGGAAAAAAAACTAGAAAATGTGGAAAGCAAATCAATCATAATAATCACTCATCATCTATTTTAAGATTTCTATCACTTTACCTCTACTGGACCATCTTATTAATGAGCTTATTAATTATATAAGATTTCAAACGGAAAGCAAGTTGGTTTATATGGGATGTTTGCAGTTCCAACTGTCATATTAAGTTACCTGAAAACAAACTAAGATTTGCAAATCTACTTTCATGAATTTCTATCATTATATCTATCATTCTAACTCTGCATTCAACTTTATTCATGCAGAGTTGTATTATGGAAGCCTCTTTAGAAAGATCAGTCAAAACCCCCATCTGGTATTTTTTAAACAAAAGTCATGACAATGACTGATTCCCCCCCTCCCCTCCCCAACATTCTTGAATATTTTAAAGATTTAAATCTAGGTACAAAGAAATTAAAAACTTATTCAAGAAGTAGAGTGTTAAAAAAGTCATTAAATGGCCTAGCTTTAATGTCAATTTATACCAAAATTGTTCTAGATAAAGACAGGGTTAAAAAAAAATTTCAGATTCTGGAGAGAGATGTTTAAAGTTGCTATTTATGCCTTAAATAATTGGCTATGATTATATAATAATTATATTTATATGTGAATAAAATAATTGAATATCTCTTATATTTACAATAATTTTTTTGTTTTTTGCATTGTTTAATTTTCTCTTAGACCATCTTATTTTTTATTTGTTATAAATGTTTAATAAATAAATTTATTTTCTATTTTGTTAAAATATAAAATAAATTTATTAATTTTCTATTTTAACAAAATTTTATAATCTAAAATTTTAAATGTTTTAAAAATTGTTTTAAACTAAATAATGTAAACCACTAAATAAAAAATTTAAATGTGTGTTAATTTCGTTAGAGTATGGTACAAAAAGAGTGCTGGATAATCATAAAAAACAAAGATATAATAAATTAGCTTCCTGAGGATTCTATAGATAGTGAGACTGTTCAAATCTTTGTTTTTAATATATATTTATATATAGTAGTATACAACTTTAAAATAAATATCTTTTGAATAAATTACGATATCATTTTGTTAATGCAGTTATAGTTTCATTTATTCTATTAGTAACAAAAATATAAAGGAAAGAATCCAAAATTGGAGAGTTAGCATTAGGCAGCATTACAACTTTCATATGGAGTGCAATGTCCTATGGCTTACCTTCTAGTTGGTGCACTTCGTTAAGTAAATTAGACATGTCTAAATTACGAACAGAATAGCCAAGGCAAATTTTATATTTTACCATTAATTATTTTACTAGAATCCATTAAAAATAAATGAAAAAAATATGTGTGCAAAAACTGAATTAAAAACGCTCAGATAAAAAAAACTGTCTGGCGGCGTCTACATGACGTAATTGTCAGACGTCTTTTTGACCTAGACTAACCGACTTATTAAATAGTTGCAATTATGACGTAATTTTACAAATTTTAGCTACACCTATATAAAATCCTAGATCCGCCCCTGTATATATATATATATATATATATATATATATATATATATATATATATATATATATATATATATATATATATATATATATATATATATATATATATATATATATATGATATATATATATATATATATATATATATATATATATATATATATATATATATATATATATATATACGGATATCAACATAAAATTATCATTATTACCTTGTTATATTAAAGTCAATTTATTTTCCTAAACTGTTGGTCAATAATTAATAAAGCAAATTTCAAATCATGAAAGTTTCCTAAGTTTAAAACATATTTTAACATTAGGAAACCAAAAATAAAACAGTGGAAGTATTTGTATATTAATAAAGGTACAATTAAAAAAATGAAAATAGTTATAATAATTAAAATTAATTATAATAATTAAAAGTAATTATATAAAAGATAAAACATTTTGTAAAATTGATTTTATTTAAACAAAGTAAAGCAAAATTTGTTAAAAAGTCACACATTTTGACACAGATTCAATAGCAAATTGCTAACAATTATAGTCCCAGAAAAATATCACTTTTGTTTAATTTCTGTCGAAGACAGAAATTAAACAAAGTTTAATCTTTGAATAAGTTTGCGGTAATATTTTTGAACATACGTTTTGAACTAATGGTTAAAAATCTAGCAGCAATTTTTATTATCAATTGAACAACATGTAAGTCTTCGTTACAATGATCATAGTCAAAGTGATCATCCAGCGTTGGAAAAGTATTAACATAAGGCGAAAGTTTACGTAAAACCACACTCAAAATAATAACATTAATGTTCTGCTTAGCAGTCATTGCAGTTGAATTTGAGCCACATACACTAACTTTTAAAGCTTTCTCACAAGTTTCAACAACCTCGACAACACCTGAGGATGGAAAAATTAACCCTTCTTTATTTTTATGCACAATAAAACTGTGTATGTGTCCTATTGTTAATGTATTACCATAGCTAAGATGGTCATTGACTGAAGACATAATTTCAGTTGTTGTTTATGCTTGGGCACAAATTGTGCACTCAATACTGTGTAACAAATCGCGAACAATAGACCCTGCAATGTAGCATAATACAGCCTGTTGAAACATGCTTATGTTTTCGTCGTCTAGTTTAAAAAACAGTGATTGAAGAAATGGCTGCTCATTGGACTCGATAGCTTGTACATCTTGTAGTGGTGTTCTTCGACGTGACCATTTCAGATTGAAAAGTTGGAGGTCAGATGTACAATCTAAAATTGAACAGTTTGCATTTCTGCTCAGAGCAATACTATTGTGTATCAGTAACTGTCTCATTGAAGATTTAAATTGCACAACATTTGGATTATTATTAAATCCGTTTTTTCCACGTATGCAAGCAAAAGTTAGCTCAAGATGGTCCTGTGATAACTTATAAGTTAATAAATACTTTAATGGTTCAAAGTTAACCGTTCCTTTGAACAATTTAATGGTTCAAAGGAACGGTAAAATAGATCAAGAGCTAAGCTCTGTATACTTAACACATTTGTGACAAGTCCAATAACACATGTTTTACGACGATGTGAAGCCAATAAAGGTCCATTTTTGCTGTTATTTGTACGTAAAGACAGCAGATATGCAATGCTGCTACTAAATGCTTGCATCCAGTATCTACTATTGCTAAGTTTATAGGGTTACTTAAAATTTTTTGCAAATGCATTTTATACGTCATTGACTTGAACTATTTAAAATAATAAAAAAACATGTTAGCCTAAACTTTGCTTATTCATTTTTCTAATAAGTTTTTCTCTAAAATAACGCGCAAAACCTGATTTGATAAATTAAGCGACAATTTAATCAAGTAAATTAAGGAACAAAAAGTTAATAGACGACTTTTCTAATAATAAAGTATAACAAAATCACGAGTACAGTACTTAAGACCATCCAAGTTAATTTTAAATGTTTACATTAATTTTTAGTACCTCAGGAGCGCCTTAATTGCCTGAATTTATTTTAAAAGTTGTTATTTATTATAATTAAAGGAAATTCAGTAATAAAAGAAGTTTGTTAGGACGTCTTTTATATTACAGCTTAACAAAAATTACATGGGTTTTAAAACGTTTATAAGATATATATAGAAAAATAAATGTGAAAATAACCGAACAGATGTAAAAATAGTCCAGTATAAATATAATCGAATTGTTTAAAAGCATTTTCGGTGAACAATTGATGGACCAGATTCATCATACTCTTGTTTGGAGATCCACATTTGTTGGAAAGTAGAAAGGGAAGCCAAAATAGATCCTCCGATCCAGACTGAATATTTTCTCTCTGGTGGAGCAATAATTTTGATTTTCATTGTTGGTGGTGCAAGAGCAGAGATTTCTTTCTGCATACGATCAGCAATACCAGGGAACATTGTCGTACCACCTGATAGAACAGTGTTAGCATAAAGATCTTTACGGATATCAACATCACATTTCATGATTGAGTTGTAAGTGGTTTCATGGATACCAGCTGATTCCATACCAATAAATGATGGTTGGAAAAGTGTTTCTGGGCATCGGAAACGCTCATTTCCAATTGTAATAACTTGTCCATCAGGTAATTCATAAGATTTCTCGAGGGAAGAGCTTGAAGCAGCAGTTTGCATTTCTTGTTCAAAGTCTAAGGCTACATAACTAAGTTTCTCTTTAATATCTCTTACAATTTCACGCTCAGCTGTAGTAGTGAATGAATAACCACGTTCTGTAAGAATTTTCATTAAGTAATCAGTTAAATCTCGTCCTGCTAAATCCAATCTAATAATGGCATGGGGAAGAGCATATCCTTCATAGATTGGTACTGTGTGAGAGACACCATCTCCTGAATCAAGTACAATACCAGTGGTACGACCAGAAGCATACAAGGATAAGACAGCCTGAATAGCAACATACATTGCAGGAGAGTTAAATGTCTCAAACATGATTTGGGTCATTTTTTCACGATTTGCTTTGGGATTCAGGGGAGCTTCAGTAAGAAGGACAGGGTGTTCTTCTGGAGCAACACGGAGCTCATTGTAAAAAGTGTGATGCCAAATCTAAATGATAAATGAAAAATTATTATAATTTATAAATAAAATTGATAAGTAAAATATGTATACAATTTATGATCTGGTTTATATTTTTGATTATTTTATTAACAAAGTATAAAATTAATAATAAAAAAATTTAAAGTTTGCAAAATGTTATTATAGATATTAAAATATTAGTCTTTATGGAGCTACTTTAAACTTAATTAATCATAGTTAATTTACATTATTTATTGGTAATACTAATTTGTTATTTGCTACTTATTTAGATATTTCACAAAAATGATTTTGATTTTACACTAATTTTGCTGATAAAGTTCGCCATAATTTGGCCAATGATTGCTACTTTATAATTTAATTAAAATAAATTGAAGTTGTTAAGGACTCGAAATTAATGACTAAGTAATTTTGAATTAAATTATACTGATATACTAGCTAAATTTCGATTTAAATAAAGCTAAGTTTTAATTTAATAATAATAAGTCTTACTTTTTCCATATCATCCCAGTTAGTTACAATTCCGTGTTCAATTGGGTATTTCAAAGTTAAGATACCACGTTTGCTCTGAGCTTCGTCACCGACATAGGAATCCTTCTGTCCCATACCAACCATGACTCCTTGATGACGAGGACGTCCAACAATAGATGGGAAAACAGCTCTTGGAGCATCATCACCAGCAAATCCAGCTTTACACATACCAGATCCATTATCAACAACGAGGGCGGCAACTTCATCATCGGCCATTTTGATTAAGTGTTTTGTTTAAAAAGAGAAGAGCTGAGTATCAAGCAAAGCTGAAGCTTCTGAATAACGAACGCTGAACTAATTGCGCTTTTTATGGTGAATCGCTTGAGCGCTTTTTTGACCATATAAGAAAAAAAACGGCTAAGCAAAAAAGTTATTGTTCGAAAAGGTCTTTATATGGACAAAAATTTGCACGCGTTATTTTATTAAGAAAAAATAAAACGGATATGTAAGTTTTATCTATTATTTATAAATTTAATAAAAATAATTATAAAATTAAATTTTTTTTTATAATATTACTTTTATTATACTTAATATATATTTTAAATGTGTTTAAAAATTTATAAATTTTAATATATATATTTATAATTATTTTAAAAGATTTTTTTAACCCCCGGTATTAAATTTTTTTTACTTCAATTATTAATCTTTAAAAACGTTCCTGTTTTTTTGACGGTGTTTACGTACAGTGAAACCACTGGTAGGATTTTAACTTTAAATGAAATATGTTCTCATTCATCAATAGAAACCAACTTATGTTTGCTTTTTTAAACGCGTAACAAAATAGGAGTGGTTTTAAGTACATCACAAACCTTGAGATAACGTTTTTGAGAAGTAATTACTATATCAGTTGTTTAAAAGAAAATAGTGCGGTGTTGAAGTTACATTTGATATTTCGAAATTAAATTTTTTTTTATAGAATTTCAGAAGTTTTTACTTTATTTTAAGAGATATATTGGTTTATTGATTTGAATAAGCAAAGTTTGGGTATTTATTGCTTGATTAAAAAGTGCGGGGACTAACTTAGTAGACTCAAATATTACTCTAGCGTTACAATGGTTTTAAAATTCGAGTAAACTTATAGAACAGCAACTTTAACTTTATATTTCAGTTTTATTTTAAATAAAATTATTGGTACTTCAATAAATTTTGCAGTTGCAAACCGATCACTTTTACTCTACCGAGACTTCTTTTTTTCTTTTTCATTCAGAATCCTGCATCTCGGCTTAAAATGCATCTAAATATGATATTTTTTGTTTAAAATGTTTCAATAAAATTTCTCAAAATCCTTTCGATACCGTGATGTTAAAATAACGATTGTCTTGCTAATTGCAAGATGTTATAATAATGTAGTAAACAACTTAAGTATCTTGAATAACGGTTTCCTGTAAAAATGATACAGTCGGTTTTGAGTTTTTGCAATTTAGTAAGTTTTCAAGTTTATATTATATATTTAGTTTAACATTCGCTATACATTTTTAATATATTTAATCTATAGATCGTATAACATTTACTCGAGTAATACTCGTTTTAGATTTTTTATAATATTCTAACTTTCTCAATGCAAATCTTTTAAATTTTTTTGCACTGGTTAGGTTAGTCAGAATAAATGAAAAATATAATATTTATGTTTCAAATTCTTACTTAAGCTTTAAAACTAATTTAAATTTAGCAACGAAATGAAATAATAATACTAAAAAATAGTTACTCATAAAAATAAAAAAATTGTTAGTAAATTAGTTAAACATGATTAGAAATTGGTGAAATAAAAAATAGAAAGTGAGACTAAGCTTTTTTTTTTTTATGTGGATTGACGAGGTGTTTACTAGATGGGATGGCAAAGTGTTTACTAGACGAGTGGGACGCTTAGCTGATTGTATTAGGTCAGTGTCTAGCTTTGGCTTGAAGACTAGGTGAATATGTGCGAACTATCTAAATGATAATGTCACTTATATAGTTCGCACATATTCAAGCGTCAATCGCCGAACCGCTTCTAATTCCATCGTAATACTACCTCTAACTTTCTTATTTTTAATTAAAAGATGTTTTAATCCAAAATTTGTTTGTTAGAAAAATGAAAATGTGAGAGGTAGTTTTGAGATTGAATTAGAATCGGTTCGGCAATAGACGCTTGAAACAATTAGAGGGAATTACTCTTATCTTTTTAATCACTTGAAAATTATCAAACAAAAAATAGACAAGAGACTAAATTTCATGAGGTGAAATAAAATTTCTAATCTTAACATTGTCAATATGATTAAATAATCATATTTCAAGATAAATAAATGTTACATTTATTTATTTTAAAATAAGATTGCAACGGATGTTTGACAAATTGCTACATAAAATATATAAGCTAATCAGCTTATGAGAGAGACTCGTAAAAGTGTACATTAACAAATGCATCATGTAAGAAAAACAAATCTTTAGCGTTTTCAGGTTTTTAGGTTATTTCAGATCATTTGCAACCGTGGTACTACACCTATAAAAATATAAGTATAATAATAAGTATACTATAAGTATAATAAACCTGGTATAATAAGACCTGATGAGCCTATGCAGATGTTTGATCTAGGTCGTATACGTTTCGCTAAAATTTGCAAGACTTTGTACAAGAAAAGTTGCTTTTATTTTATTATAATGTACTCCATGAAGGCGTGACGGGACTTGTCACTCGGACTAGTAGAGCGTATTTTTTATTTTTTCTGTTCTCGTGCTTTTTTCAGAGTTATTAGTCCATGGCCTTGCCTTAAGTTTAAAAATTAGAACCTTGGCCTTGACCTTACAACCACATCCTTTTGAATTATGAACATTCTTGAATATTTTATAAATATTGTCATTTCATAATTTCTTCAACTATAACTACAGTTGACCTCTAGAATGAAATTTAAATAAAATTATGTGGTGCAAATTTTAAACAATATTTTATTACAAAATAAAACATCTTTAAGACCTTGTAAAAAAAAAAAACAGAATACATTTAAAACGTCCTTCTTGCTCTTCTTAACATAAAAATAACAAAGAAATAAAAGTATTATTATAATATTCTCTATAAAATATGATTATAGTCTATATAACTAATATTGTAATATAATAATGCTCACAGAAAACACGTTTGCAATACATTATTTTTCTTGGTAGTTCTGCAAGGAATGACTAAAAAATTGTTTTAAAATTAATGTCAAGCAATTTAGACTAATTTTTTCACTACATCAGATTAAACTCAGAATCTAATCTATTCAAACAACTCCACACTTCGTTTTGAAGTTTTTCAGAAGCTGACTGCATAACATTAAACTTTTTGTCTTTTAACTGTAATCTTTCAGTTATTTTACTCAGAAGTATTTTCACAGGCTCTATTGAGTCCAATATATCTTCGTGAAGATTATGCTTTTCTGCAATTATTTATTGCATGAAACCTATCTATGTTTTCAAAACCATGAAATTCTGCTATCAATATTGTTATATTTATAAGACTTGTCCGACAAACTGAGGACACAATATGATGGATATATATAGCAATAAATAACCCATCGACACATATTGTCTCCAGGTATCTTCAATCCACCTCTGTTAAGTTCTTCTGTAGAATCTCCAAATTCCTCAAAATAGAAATTTGTATCACTTTCGTCTCTATCGTTTCTGTTGATGTATCCTGCAATATAGACTAGTGCTGTTTTTAGAGATTTAGATAAGACTAAGACTATATTTGAAAGATTATGAAACACATTAAAGGTATTGTCATCATTTTGTAAAAATCCACATTTCAAACAAGAATTTTCACAACTTGTTTGAATTTCATTAAAATCTGTGTGTAAATCAAGAAGAAGTTTTGTTTTTTTAATTTTTACTTTTTGTAAAATTTGTTGAACATTGATGAAATATGTTCCAGCCAAACCTTGACGCAGCTTACTAAACATTTTTTCAATGAGAACCTTTGAAAAATTTCTTAGACATTCTAAGTCATGTGAAGTGTTTAGGAGATGCTTTGTTAACTAAACCACTCCTCTACATGCATATGCAAAAGCAAGAGCAGTATCTTTAATAAGTTGCTTTACTCTCTTCCCTTGCTTTTCAGGAACCATTTTTTTAAACGTATTTGCTAAATCAAGTAAAAATTCTAATCGCTGATCATTAGGATTATCAAAGATAGCCCTTTTAAAGTCTTTGAATCGGACATCTTCAAATTGAATTTTAACATTGAAGATTTTGAAAAAGTCTACAATTTTTGATATAAAATCAACAGTTTCACATGAATCCTGCATTTCTGGATGACTCTTTTGAACAGTTTTAGTGTTTCATCACAAAAAATCTGAAGACTTAACGCAACATTCTGCTAAAAGCTAAAGGGGCTTCTAAGATTATAACTCGAAAAAAGCGCAACTTATCAACAATTAATAAGAATAATCTTTCTAATAAACTAAAGCAAGAGTCGTGGAATCAGGTTTTTAAATGTAATAATATTGATAAAGCTTTTAATATTTTTTTACAAACATTTCTTGATATATATAATGAAACGTGCCCGTATGAATTAAAAATAACTAAAAAAACAATGCTTGAATGAATAAAACTCTAATAAAATGTTCAAAAAATAAACAAAAACTTTATAATAAATTTTTGAAAAACAGAAGTGAAGATAATAAAAAAATATACAAAAAATATAAACGGTTTTAAGAATATCTTCTCATAAAAGTTAAAAAAAACTATTATAGTGAAGAACTAACAAAAAACAAATTCAATGTAAAAAAAAACATGGGATGTAATTAATAATATAATGGGAAGAAACAAAATAACTACGGCTTAACTGCCTCAATGAATAAATATCAATAAAACTGATATTTATTGTCCTTTAAAAATCTCGAATGAGTTAAACAAATACTTTATAAACATTGGCCCGAACCTTGCTAAAAAAATTATAACCACACCCAACTCATTTCAATTATATCTTAAATCGTTAAATGGCGTAATACTTCACGATAGCGACTTTTCGCTTAAAGAATATAAAACAGTCTTTTCTTTTCTAAAAAAAAATAAATCACCTAGTTTTGATGACGTTTCTAGTAATATAGTTATTTTAAACAAAAATTACATTTCCAGACCTTTTTTTAAAAAAACCATTCAACTGAACACGCAATAATTGAAATAGTAGACCAAATTACTAAAGGATTCGAAAACAATAACTTTACTCTAGGATTATTTATTGACCTACCAAAAGCATTTGATACGGTTGATCACATCATTCTTTTAGAAAAAATTAAACACTATGGAGTAATAAATAAAATCTATGATTGGTTAAAAAGCTACCTCACTGAAAGAATACAATATGTTATTAATAAGGAATCAGGTGAACTAAAAATTATGTGTGGAGTTCCACAAGGGTCAATTCTTGGTCCCTTGCTGTTTTTGATCTATGTAAACGATTTGCATAATACTTCAGCAAAACTTAATGCCATAATGTTTGATGACGACACAAATCTTTTCTTATCAAACAGACATTAAGCAACTTTACTCTGACATGAATTATGAATTAAGGAATGTCAATGAATGGTTTAAGGCAAGTAAACTGTCACTTTATGTAGATAAAACAAAGTATACTCTATTCCATAAAAAATCACAACAGGAAAACCTTTCCTTAAAATTACCAGATTTAATTTTAGAAGATAAACTAATTGAAAAAAATGAGTCAATACAATTCTTAGGAATTCTTATTGATAAAGGTTCATCATGGCTTCCTCACATAAATTATACCTAATCAAAAATTAGTAAAACAATTGGTTTGATGTACTATATTCGCCCATATATAACATCAGAAAATCTGAAACTAGTATATTTTGGCCTAATACATTGTTTTATTTACTATTCTAATATTACATGGGCTAGTACTCAACCAACAAAACTTAAAAAAATATTTTCTCTACAAAAACATGCATGCAGACTAATATATAAGAAAAAAAAATATGAACATGCAAAACCACTAATGAAAGACATGCAAATGATGAGTATATATAAAATTAATATTTACCAACACTTAATTTTTATGTATAAATATAATAACAGCCTGATTCCGAAAACCTTTAATAATAAATTTACGAAAAATATTAACAATAATTACTCTCTTAGAATAAACCAATGGAATACTCATAAATTGCCTAGAATTAGGAGCAAGTATTCTGAATATGGAATAGCATACCGTGGACCGAAACTATGGAACACATTTCAAAAAACCAAACATTTAAATACGGTAAAATCATTAAACTCCTTTAAGTTTCTAATAAAAAATGAAATTTTTAAACATTATAAATAATTTTGCAATTTTTCTAAATAAACATTGAATTCCATTATTCTTAGTTTGAAAAAAAAAAATGTCTTTTTTTTTTATATATTTAAAACAATGTCAATATTTTTTAAATGACTATTGTTAAAATTATATTAATACTATTTCCTTTCCTTCTTTAAATGTAAATATTTATGAAAGTTTTTTTTTATTATATTGGAATTGTACAATTGTATTTTTAACAATCTTATTCTATTTGAAACATGTAAAGCCCACATAGGGGCTCTATGAAAAGATTGTGGTGACTTTAGTCATCCGTATCTTCTTTGAGCCCCTGCCTGTTTTTATTTATCAACTTTTTTTTGTATGTAAATGTTTCTTTGTAATTATATTTTCTTATTATATAATTTAGATATTTAGAATACGTGGTTTAACTCTTTTTCGCTATCTTTCCTAAAACTTGATTTCTTTCTTGACAAAAGCTGATAAATTTCACGAGTTAAAAATCAATGTTATGTTATGTAACAGAGAAATGTTTAACTAAATAAATATTATTTTGTCTTTAATGTTTAAAAATAATAATGCGTTGTGGAAGAAAAAGGGGTTGTTTTGTAATAGATAATCTGTACGTACAGTGAGAAGGGGATATTAAAGCATACATGTGCTTTTATATCCCCTTTTCTGATACTTGTATCAGAACAAATAAACTATTAATTTGTTTGTTTTTTCAAAAATTTTAAATTAAAATTAAATTTTAACTAAAATTGCACAAGGAATAAACAATAAAAAATTACTCAACAAGGTTCAGAAATATTTAGAATTTTTCGATTTAATATTGTTTTGTGAATCTTTCTCTAAAAGTAGCCCCCAAATGTAATTCCCCATCACATTTTTAGTTATACTGTCCTTGGTAATGCCCAATATATCTTGATATAAGCGCTTGCATTGTTTCTCGGAATAAACGCCCATATTCCCCTTGAATTTGTTGAGAAGCAAATCAAGGATATGGACTTTCAGAGACATTCTGCATCCCGTTCTGCATCCTATTTAGCGTAATTCTTAATGAGTTTTTAGCTTTGTGATTACCTAGGAAGCCCTAAACAACTGCAACAAAACTGCTTAAAACCATTCTCTTCCTTGATCAACAGCTTTTCAAAATTCTCACATTCTATGATCTTCTTGATTTGTGGTTTGAATAATATACTAGACCTGAACTTGGCCTTTTACAGCTTTGGAAAAAGATCTTGGAGATATTGAAATGCTGCTGATTCCTTTTCAAGAGTACTGACAAATTGAGGCTTAAATTAATGCGCAGCGGTGGCATATGCATCTTATGAGGTTCTATCTGCGGCTTCTACTTCACATTGCTTTTCCTAACAGAAATGTTGGTGCTTTATGACCAGTCCCTTGAGCGATAATGCGCCCTAGTCTCACTGCTGTCCCAGAGACAGAGCAAGCAAGGAAATTTTGTAAAACCTTCTTGAAAACCCATGAGGAATGATACCATTTTGAAGTCACTAATGACTTCCTATCCGAAGTCGTCATACTTTAATGCAAAATTTTGACACTGGTGTAGTCCTCTTTGAGATGCTCAGAGCAGGCCATCGGGAGAGACGCGTTGGGAGAGACGGGTTGTTGTTTCTATTGTGAAACAACACGGCTTTGAGGCTCCGGGACGAACTCTCTATGAATATCAGGGATTGGGGATTTGTTTTTCTAACGGATCGGTTAAAATAAATTGAATAAAGTAAAGAAATCTGAACTGAGTAAAGTAAAGAATAAAATAAAATTTGATGAACAAATAGAAAATATATTAAAAAAAAGAAAAAAAAAAAAGAAAAAAGTATTTTTGAATTAATACTCAATATTAAAACAACTTAAAAAACCAAAAATATATATTAAAAAAAAACAATAATCAGCGCTATTCAATAGGATTACGTGCAATACCTATAGTCTGGAATAAAAATGGCAACATTGATGGAATAGAACTGGCAACAAATTTGATGCCGCTTCATCCACTATCTGACTGGCTGTTGTCTTCTAAAAATGACCGATGCCGCCTAGGAAGAGTTTGTACAGAAGGATCGGGGCTGTGTAGTACCGGGACAATAGAAGGTATGTTCGGCAATTTTTTCAGGTTTACCATGCAGGCAGTTGCTTAAATAGTCCGTCGGCTCTAGCCGAATTTGCGGGATAACAAATATTATGTCTCGCTTCTCTCCTCTGTACCCAAGTACCAACACATACGTTAACAAATTGTTAGAACATTGCTGCGCATTGCGTTGACCCAAATCAACCGCCAACGCTGTTTTTATATCATTTTGGTTACAAATGCGATGTCGCCATCAACTAAAAAATAAAGTTGACCTAACGTTGTATTTTAAGTCGGCAATGCGTAATATTTTACGTTGATTTAACGCTTTATTTTACGTTAGCAAAATTTTGTATTTTACTTTGGCGAAACGTTATATTATAAATTGTTTCAACGTTATATTTTACGTTTGCACAAGGTTATATTTAACTTTTATTAGAACTAAATTTATTTGTTTTACACTTCAGTATATAAAAAAACTTGTACAGAGGTGGGTTTTGAACCACGGATCAATTGTTTCTGAAGCAAGTGCGGTACCACTGCGCCACGACTGCTCTAAACGCTACTTACAGCGCTTGCTTAATAGGAGATCCAGGTTCGAAACGAGCTCTGGATATGTTTTTGCGTCACGTATATATACATATACCCATTAAACATTAATATATACATTAAACATTATATATTTATACGCACATATATACACATTATACGAACATAATATACACATTAAACATATATTTATACGCACATATAATTTATATAAGTACTCATACATACATTTTTAAACATTTTGATAAATTATTATAGCTGACAACGTTTATTTACACTTATTTTGTTGCTTCTGATTAAAGAGGCATTATCCATTTTTGTTCAGCTTGTGGCTTGTTATTTCGTTATATAAGAAAGAGAAAATTATATTGGCAAAATATGTTTCCATAATCAACTGATATATTTGAATAAAAAATAGCTTTTATAAATTACAAAAATTTCAATTTGTATTTCTGTCTTTTCTCGATGCAAACACAACATTGATCCACTGTATAAAATCCAACCCTTTCAGTCTTCAATAACACGAATTAGAGACGTTTGTGCTTTTATATTTGTATAGCTACTTTTGGAACGTTCAAGAACGTTCTAAAAAGTTCTAAGAGTTCTGAGAGTGTTTAGGAGACATGTAGAAATATCTGGACAAGTCTAGCTATTCAGGAATATTTTAGAAGAACGCCAATCAAAAATTTTTATGAAAGCACGCAATTTTCCAAATTTCATTGTCCCAGTCACAGAAGCAAAGTTTTTCTGGAATAACAGCGGTTTTCTTTCTGTTCTAGAACTAACGGGTTAGGAAAACACACTTTCAATCCATTTATAAAACATTTATTTGTAAAAAAAGTAAATATTATTTTGATAATGTTTTTGAGAGAGACTTGCACTATTTTTCAATCAGCCTTTGGAGAGATAAGCCTTTGTTTACATTTTATCTACATTTTCGATTTAAAAAATATATACTTTTTTTAGAAAAAAAACTCACAGACCAATTTGTGCAAACTGCATGAGAAATTTCGCTTTTACTAAAGCAATAGAAATCAGCTATAATAGTTCATATTGGGTGTTTTCAATTATGATCTAAAAATGGGTGCATAGAAGAAATAATAAAGGGCTTACTATTTATCTTATCTAATTTTTACAAACACGTTCATATAAAAAGAGTTCAAAAAACTGAATTAGAAAAAGACAAGAGGATTACAGGAGAAAGAGTTCTTCAATTGGATTTTGCAATGACTTATATTTGCAAATATCCATTAAAGTACAAAGTGCACTGTGAAGTAGTAACATTGTTCAATTGTTTACAGGTACTGTTTTTAACAAAAATAATTTTAAAACAAATATTATCTGTTCAGACACTAGAGACAAGGACAAAGATAGTGTTTACTGTTTTATTAGGTATATATGAGATACATATGTCCGAAAACTGTAATAATGATACTAAAACTCTTTTAGCCAATGGCCCATCATCAGAATTTAAAAATAAGTTTATGATGAAATTACTCAACTAATTATCTTTTCAATAAAATAAAACATTTGATTGGAAATTTCTTGCAACTTCCATGGAAAAAGGGGCAGTAGATTGTGTTGAAGGAAGAGCCAAGTCTCTTGTTCAAATAAAATGTATAAGTAAGAATGAGAAAGTGTTTGTAAAAACTTCTTTAGATTTTTTGAATGTTCTTAAACCATTAATGACAGATACTAGTATGATCTATATTAGCAATGAAGAAATCATTAGTAATATAGACAGCAAAAAACCTTGGTCAGAAGTCAAAAAAACAAAACACCGGAAGTATAAAAAATTCATCATATCAATGCTTTCAATGGATACTTGTCATTTTTTTTAAACAATGACTCAAAGTCATCTGATTTTCAAATAAACTATATTAATGTAGGGAGTTTTATCACGTGACATTTTATCGCGGAAAAAAAATATTTTGTTTGTTTATGAAAAACTTCGTTCAAAAAACGCAAGAAATGATTTTATGTAAATGTAGAAGAATAAAAACCCACCTATGAAAATTAATAGTATATACGTATATATAGATGTTATTTTTTTTAGAAAAGGATGTACTACAATACTTTGTTTAAAAATTTTTTCACAAATTTTAATTCTCTTTTAGATAAACATGCACCATTAAAAAAAGTCAGCAATCGATGCTTTTCAAGGGGTCTCAAACCTTGGATAACACGAGGAATATTAACTTCAATTAAAATATGAAATAAAATATTTAATAAATTTCTTAAAGCAAAGAATCCTAATAACAAACTCAATCTATAAAAATCTTATAAAACATATAGAAACTTACTTGTTACTCTCACCCATCGTCGTCAAAAGAACCATTACTCTAAGTTCTTCTCTGATAATGCCAAAAATTTGAAATCTACATGGGATGGTATTAGGAATCTTTTAAACATTAGTTCGAGAGTTAACTCATATCCTTCCAGCTTATCTTCTAACAACTTCTGATATACAACCCCATTAAAATTTCGGAATCTTTTAATTTATTCTTTGTTTCTGTTCCGAAAGATATAAAAAAAGATTCACTCATCTAATACTGACTTTAATAAATATCTTAAGAATCCTAATCTTAAATCAACGTTCATAAAACCTACAGACAAAAAAGAAGTATTATCTAATATTCATTCTTTTAATGACAACAATGCATCGGGACCTAACAGCATTCCAATACCTATTTTTAAAACTCTTGCAAATAATATCTTTCCTGTACATTCGAAACTATTTAATCTGTCATTCATCACCAGTGTATTCCCTGATATTCTAAAAAGTGCTTCTATTATTACAATTCATAAAAGACTCAAAACTTGAATCTAATAACTACAGACCAATTTCATTATTATCAAATGTCAGCAAACTTTTAGAAAAACTTAAGTATTCTCGTATTTACAACTTTTTGAATAATTTTGCATGTTTTCAAATTCGACAGTTTGGGTTTCACTCAAATCACTCCACTTTTCATGCTCTTACTGAAATGATTCGTGATGCAATTGACAGCGGTTCCTTTGCTTGTGATGTATTCATAGATCTTCAAAAAGCTTTTGATACGGTTGATCTCAACATTCTAATAAAAAAGTTAAACTACTACGGAATATGTGGTATTGCTAATCATTGGTTTTCTTCATATATTAAGGATCGCACTCAATTTGTTTCAATTAATGGATTTGAATCCACACATAAAGTTATTAAATATGGTGTTCCACAAGGTTCCGTTCTTGGACCGTTATTGTTTTTATTATATATAAATGATTTATCTTGTTTATTAAAAAAATTCTATGGTACATCATTATGCTGATGATACCAATCTTTTATATATCACTTACGACTCTTTGTAAAAAAGTTAATCAAGATCTTCATCACTTATGTAACTGGTTAAATAGTAATCGTGTTTCCTTGAATGTCAATAAAACTGAATAAATTATTTTTCATTCCCCTCGAAAAACTATTGATACTATTAAAATTAAAATTAACGGAAAAAAACTTTTTCCGTCAAGATATATAAAGTTGGAATATATCTTAATGAAAACCTATCTCGGTATAATCAACTGTATCATCTTAAAACAAAAACTTACACAAGCTAACAGTATTCTTTCTCTAATTCGTTACTATGTTCCTATCCAAACTCTTTGAATGATTTATTTTTCTTTATTCTCTTCTCACCTTCGTTATTGTTGTATTGTTTGGGGTCAAAATAGAATTATTACTTAATAGCATTGCTAGTTTACATCGCGCATCTGTTAGAATAATGACGTTTTTGCCAATGAGATCTATTCTCCAAAAAAAATTTCTGAACCAAATATCCTAAAGCTGTTAAAAAAGTGTGTACTGTTAAAAAAGGGCGGTCAAATTTTTTTAAAATTATAATGAAAACTTAGAGAAACATTAAAAGCTGCCCGCTATTCTCTAATTTTTTTAACAGAAGTTACTCTTATTTTAGGGTAGTTTAACCGCTTCGAGTCTAAACAACAGACTCTAAGTGGTTAATTTTTTTTTGAATCTATGATTATACTGAAATTATCAACTAGTCCTTGACTAACATATTTATTGTAAAGATAAATTTTAGATTTATCTTTATATTGTACGTTTTTCGACGTTTTCGGCCTGTTTTATTTGGGTCTACGTGTTTCATTTGATATTTTATTAAAGAAAGTTCAAATAATAGTTAATTTAAATTAATATTTCTCCTCAATGTTTTGTTACGCTTAACGTATTATAAATTAAAACGTTCAAAAACTTTGTAAAAAAAAGTTATGTTAAAAAAATTTCAAACATTCTACTGTTAAAAAAATTTATATTTATAAATTGTTATTAATTTGGATTTACGACTTATATTTTAATAAAATTTTATTAAGTCTGTAATAAAATAAAAAATAAAAAGTTTAAAAAATAAAAGTTTGTTAACGCGACTTAATAAGCTAGAAAAAAAAACTATAAAAAAGTTTTTTTTCGGTCGCAAAAATTTAACGATATACTTTAAGAAAAAATTTCATAAAAAGTCTATGAATTGAAAATATTAAAACACGTATATCTTTGGAACTAAATAAGCTACAGAAGTGGTTAAAACTTTTTTTGAAACGAAATATATTAAGTAATCCAATGCATTTAAAATAAAAAATATTTACAATTGCTAAAAAAGTTGCCTAAACTTCCTAATTAATGACATCCAAGCTCCTGAAATATTTCCCTAATTTTCTAAAAATGGCTTTTAATGATTGGTGCCTTGTGAAGAACAATGAAAAAATAAAACCTAAAAAGTCAAAACTTTAAAAACTATAAACAGTTTAAACTTTATTTCAGTTATGTTAAAAAAATAAAAATTAAAAGAAAATTGTTTCAAATTTATTAAGGTGGAAGCCCCCCCTAAAAACATCGAAAAAGTAAAAGTTTAGTATTAATACTTTAGTATTTAATACTGAAAATTGTCTTTTTTATCAAACAGAAGTTCCAATGTTTTGCACCCAAATCACCACCATATATGAGATGTGTACCTTTGAGTTAGGGGTGGATGTGGTGGTGCTTGTTTAACACGTACTATTAAAAAAAATAATTCCTTTTTAAAAATAATATTTTTATCTCCAACTAAATAAGTAATCTAGAACAAAAAATAAAATTTAAATTTTAGTACTTTACAACTAGTGGTTAGTGGAGTGTTATGTTAAAAAAATAAAAATTGAAAAAAAATTGTTTCAAATTTATTAAAGTGGAAGCCCCCCCCCCCCCCCCTAAAAACATCAAAAAAGTAAAAGTTTAGTATGAATTTGTATCACATAAAAATTACCATAGATTTATTCTGCTTATTTTTCTTACTTATTTTTCTTAAAAATCATTCTAAACTGCAAAGTTTTTTTAAGGGTTATTTCATGCTTTATCGAAAGCATTATTTTTCATTCGTAATTTTTTTTTCTCAAAGTTTTTTTTAAAGTGTTATTTGGGTTGAATGTTTCATTATGTTGTACTTTTTGTTTAGCTCAGCGAAAACAAACGGGATTGTAAGACAAAAATGCACTTAGGTAAAAGCACTGATCTCAAAATAATAACTTATTATTTCGAGGTCAGTGGGTAAAAGTTATTTAATTAAGCAAGTGATGTGTAATAAATAATCGCATCTGCCTAAAATATCACACCCCCTATAGAAAAATTGAAAACAAGAATGCAGTTTCGAGTTATTGCACTTAGAAGTGTAACAAGTACTTCCTAAACATTCAAGTACATCAACAATATATTAAAAACACAACGAGATTCATAAAATCGTTTTATTAATATTATTAA
The DNA here is from genome assembly GCF_022113875.1 of Hydra vulgaris. Lineage (NCBI taxonomy): Eukaryota > Metazoa > Cnidaria > Hydrozoa > Anthoathecata > Hydridae > Hydra > Hydra vulgaris. The sequence goes on from NC_061163.1 coordinate 46,830,212, forward strand.
TGAAGGTTAGCGGTAAATAATATGCACTGAAGGTAGATTTGAAATTTTTTTTAAAAACGCATACTTCGAAAATTTGTAAAAGTTTAGCGCGTGCGCGTTTGTTTGCTATAAATTTATCCAAAAAAAGTGGTCTTTTAATAAACGTTTTTGCATTAAAAGCAAGTTCGATTTTCGTTTTGATGATGATTTCGAAATGAATGAAAATGATTCTCGCCAAGATTTAGAACACGTATTGAATATAATATATATATATATATATATATATATATATATATATATATATATATATATATATATATATATATATATATATATATATATATATATATATATATATATATATATATATATATATATATATATTTATATATGTATATATATATTTATATATGTATATATATATATATATATATATATATATATATATATATTCAATACGTGTTCCAAATCTTGGCGAAAATCATTTTCATTCATTTCGATATATATATATATATATATATATAATAAAAAGAGAAAAAGTTACTAAATTTCTTGGAGTATATATTGATGAAAACCTTGGAGAAATCATATTGATAATACCTCCAATAAAATTGGTAAATGCATCGGAATTCTCTATAAAGCAAGAAATATATTAAGTAAACACCAGTTAACACAATTATATTATTCATTTATGCATTGTCATATAAACTACGCGAATATTATATGGGGAAGCACTCACAGAAAAAAGCTAAAATCTCTTTATCTTCATCAGAAACACGCAACTCGCGTAATAAATTTTAAAAATCGGTTTTTTCGCACGAAACAACTTTTTAAAGAAATGAATATTTTAAATGTATATCAACTAAATGTCTTTAATATTTTATGTTTCATGTTTAAATGTAGAGAAAATTTGTCGCCAAATGTATTACAAAATTTTTATTGTATGAAACCTAAAAACAAATATAATTTTCGAATTAATAACAGTCTTATTGCCCCTTTTTGTCGTAAAAGCAAAGACCAGTTTATTGTTTCTTACCGAGGTCATTATCTCTGAAACAAAATAGTCTTACCAAATTTTGATTTTTCAACCCACCTGACTTTTGCTTCATTCAAACAGAAACTTAAAAATATTATATTTTTAATTGAAAATATCTTGATTTATTTTTAATTGCCTTATATTTGTTTTTGTTGTTGTTTTATTTTGTATATTATTGGGTTTAAAATTTTATCTTGGCTTTTTAACATTTTATCTTGGTTTTTAAATATTTTTGCATAGAGGTGTATTATTATTTCACTACAGACATTGTATTTTTATTAAAAGTTAACCATATTTTGTAAAGGGCTTCATGACAAGATCCTCATGATCTTCTAGAAGTCCTGTCGTTACTAATGTAAAAATTGTAAAATATATTATTAAAAGTAAAAAATAAATAATAAATAAATAAATATATATATATATATATATATATATAATATATATATATATATATATATATGTATATATATATATGTATATGTATATATATATATATATATATATATATATATATATATATATATGTATTATATATATGTATATATATATATATATATATACATATATATAAATATATATATATATATATATATATATATATATATATAAATATATATATATATATAATATATATATATATATATATATTTATAATATATATATATATATATATATATGTATATATATATATATATATATATATATATATATATATATATATATATTATATATATATATGTATATATATATATATATATATATATATATATATATATATATATATATATATATATATATATATATATATATAACTCCATATTTAAGTATGTTCATAAACATAAGGAATGCGGATGCTATGCAAAAAATTGCGGTGATCGGAGACTGGGAATAACAAAAACCCCAAAACGTTTGCCCCCCCCCTTCCAGCCCTAAATAGGAGGGCAATTAAGCATATTTGTAACTTTTTTTAATTTTAAACTTAATTTATATTCATCGACGAATTTCAAATTTGATTCAATAATCTTTTGTTGTTTGGCCTTTATGACCTTATAAAGTTTACACCCTCCTCAAATTGAGGGGCTAATCACCGCAACTTTTTGCACAGTATCCTCATTCCTCATATATATGAACATACTTAAATATAGAGTTTTCTTCATGTTCCAAAGTTGCTAATCTCAATCATCAAAAAAAGTTGTCTATGTATATATATATATATATATATATATATATATATATATATATATATATATATATATATATATATATATACATATATATATATATATATATATATATATATATATATATATATATATATATATAAAACAATATAAAATTTTAAAACATCATCCTAAATGTTTTTAATCATTTTAGATATATCAACATCTACAAATCATTCAGTACATCAACAGCAGTTTCAAATCCAACTTCCTTTAAAGAAACAAATCATATATTAGCAACATATGCAGATGTTTGCGCTAAAATAAAAGAGCATGAGTTATTGCACTCTGTTCATTACATTGTAGGTTATACAAGAAGCATGGAAAAAAGCTTTAAGGTTTTTTTTAATTTTTTTCAAATTATTTGTAATAATAGGTATGTAACATGAAATTTTTAAATTTACAAAATGTTATATTGTTATATATCGCTGAAATTATCAAAATTGAACAATCCAAAAAAAAGTTATGAAGTTTTTAGTGACATTTTTTGAATATATGAAATTGTTAAACTGTGGTCAAAATAATTTTTTTTGTATCGAAAATTGTTATAACTATGCAAATTCTTGTCGAAATTTCTATAATTTGGTATCAAAAGATAGATGTAAGAATGGGCTACAATTTTATAGTAGCATCTAGCCATAGGGCGTTAGTGGGGGCTAGAGGGGGCCCCGAACTACGACTTTTACCACCAATAAATTGAATACTCTATCATAAAAAAGTACTTTAATACTGAAAATTGTCTTTTTTATTAAACAGAAGTTCTAATATTTTGCACCCAAATCACCACCATATATGAGATGTGTACCTTTGAGTTAGGGGTGGATGTGGTGGTGCTTGTTTAACACGTACTATTAAAAAAAATGATTCCTTTTTAAAAATAATATTTTTATCTCCAATTAAATAAGTAATGTAGAACAAAAAATAAAATTTAAATTTCAGTACTTTACAACTAGCGGTTAGTGGTGTGTAACTCGAATCAAGGTAAGGGGCATACGCCCGCGAGAAACCGCCCCTCCCCCATTCTTCTTCTCCACCTAAAAAAAAATATTTTACTACATTACTTGTTAACTAGTTGTAATGTAGTAAAGTATTTTTTTTAGGTGGAGAAGGAGAATGGATAGAGGGGCGGTGCCGCGCGGGCGTACGCCCATCACCTTGATTCGAGTTACACATCACTAACCATTGACAAAAAATTGACAAAAAAAATTTTTTTAGGGGGGGGGGCGGGTAGCGGCGGGCGCACGCCCCCACACCTCAAGTAAAATTATACCCTACTAACTATATTTAAATTTTAACACTTTTATTTTTAATTCAAGATGTGTAAGAGTGTTAAAATTCTTAGGCAAAAGGCTGTTTGATTCTTTAACACCTAACCTAAAAACATGTAAAATGTTTTAAAAATACAATACTTAAAATTATGTAATTTAGTGTAAACAAAATACCCATTGTAATTATCTTAGCTTTTAGTAAACAATTTGAAATCCCACTAATGAAACAAAATAATAATCGTTTTTAACAAAAGACATAACGAGAAGGTAAGCCAGAGCTGTCTATTAATAATTTGTGCAAGTCACAACACTTGCGGTACCAATTTTACAAGTCACAACACTTGCTGGTTACCTATCTGCAAGTCGCAACACTTGCGATACTTTTCAAATGTTAAGACTTTTCAAGTTCTAACATTTGCAGTATCTATTTTGGACTTAATAAACCTTACAAATATGAAAACAATACATATTAACATTAAAAACAAATAATACACATTAACATTAAGAAAAAATAAATTCTTCTGATACAACTCTGGGGCCAGCTGGAATTTTTTCATGCAATAATCACCAGCTTTAGAATCAGATTCATCTTTTTTCCAGTAAGAGATAGTGTAAATTCTATCATGCAATCTTTTTTTTACTTTTTCTACTCTACCATCGTATACTTAGATTGTTCAAAATCAGATTCTTAATCTGGCTGAAAGTCATTAACTTAAGTTTTTGTTATAATTTCCTTTTTTCTTGTTCATCAAACATTTGACGTATGCATGTCTGTCTCTTATATAATACAGATCAAATTTGAGCATGTTGTAGGCGATTTCTTTTTCTTTCTTTACATGCTGTGAAAATGGACCATTAATTACATTTTCTCTACTTAGTAATCTAAACTATCAAGATAATAAATAGCTTTATCCTTTTTACATCTTATTTTGCAAGAATTATATAAATTTGTTGCGTTAGGGGATCTTCCTTTAGATTCACTAAACATACCAATTAATTCTTCTTTATCTCTATTGTGAAACCTTGCACTAGCTATTTCCTGCTTGAGTGTCTGTTATGGAAAAGGAGAAATACCTTTTACATTGTCTAATCAATACATCCTTTTCAGCATTAAGACAAGCTGAAGTCATGTTGATAACCTGGTCATCAAAGCAGCATTAATTTGTTATCGGTTCAAAAATGTTTGAGGGAAGCATTTCCCCCAAAAAATCTGTTGCTCTGCAAAACAGTGCAGTCGGATTAGATTTGCAAACATTAACTGTTTCCAAAATATTTTTTACAATCTGAATACTGGTGAGATGATCAAAATTTGCATCCTCAGCTGATACATAAAACTTTGTCATCCACGAACCACTTAGCAATTTCCCAAATACACCAAGCACACACATTTTTTTTTTATAGCGGTAGCATTATAAAATGCTTCTTGCAGAGCTGCTTGCAAACTGACACATTTTACTGTTCCAGTGATGAGAAAATTTAGAAAATCAGCATAGTGTTTAATAAATATATGGCAAGTATTAAAAAGAAAATATGAAGACTGTTTTCTCAATATCTAGGGATGATACACCTAGGTAGTTTTTTGAGGTCTAAAAAAGTAACAATTCCCTCTGGATCACTTTTACTGCCTTAAAACATCATCTTATTCATAGCCAAAACAATTTTGACAACTGCATAATCATTGCCAAATAATTTACACTTTTCTGTCTCTAGATACTTCAATGCTGAGCGCCATTCAGTTGCAATTGTATCAAGAGGGCGCAAATGAAAATTCAATTAATTCAGAGTTTTACCCTAAATTGCACTAACTTTGCTTATGTTCAGATGGTTAAATGCAACTGTCTGATATTGTGTTGGAAATATTTTCAATATTCAATTGACGACACTCATCATAATTACATAAATGAAAATCTGAATAAATAAAAGCTAGATGATCTACTGCCCTACAAATATGATTTTTGTAATCATCAGCTGTTCCTCTTGGGCATTGATACAGAGCAATAACAAGGCATTTATCTTTGGATGTAAGGTGAACACTATTTATATGAACACCCTCTTGTGTTGTTGCATTAAATCCAAGAGTAAGCTGAGAATTACTGATAGCCCATTATGCTACTTGTAATTCTGATATACTTCCTAATTCATGAGCCATTTGCTCAACAGTACTGTGATGGGTACGTTATTAATAATCGCACTAAAATACTGTGTAATTTTCTCTAACAAAAATGGAATTTTACCTGTTGGAACATTTGACAACATGCTAAAATTATTATCCTAATGTTTAAAGGATAACACTTTTCAGTTTCAGACATAACAGGAATTATAAAGATATTTTTTTTAAATTCCTTGCTTGAAACAGAAAAATAAAACTACAAAAATAATACAAAAATTTTTAAATATAAATGTCACGATTAAAGACATAAATACCTTACTAGATATAGTGATATCCAAAGATTTTCAAAATCTTTCTGAGATTGTTTTGTTTACAAAAATGAATTTTTTGTTTACAAAAATCAATCTGAGATTGATTTTTGATGAGATTGACAATGATTGTTAAACAAATATCTGCTTTTTATCTAAAAGAATATTTAAACCATAATATAGTATATTTATATTATACACTTAAATTATGATTAAATAATAAAAATAAAACAATGAAATTAATAAATAACGAAAACAATAATATAATTGTTATATACATAGTATGTAGATTCCGACTTTCTCCCCCAACCACAACAACATCCATCGCAAATTTGTGAAAGCAAAATTTAGGTACCAAAACTGCTACACTTTTTAAATTATCTGCTACAAATTATTTTTTCTTGAAATTTGGCAGGTGAATAAAAAATAGATGTAAAAAAATGTCTCAGTAGTTTTGCAAAATGTCTCAGCATTTTATCAATCAATACAAATTTCACGTGACAACATCAAGTAAATTTTCAATATCTATAAAGTCAACAAAAAGTAAATTATCCATACATAATTGATACATAAAAATACAGAACCAAGTCTCTTCTTTTCGAAAATATTCTATGTTGATATACTTTTCTTAAAAAAAACACCACAACAAAACGTTTGTCTGACACTACCTCAAAAAAAGTTCAAAAAACGTGGTACAGAATTTTAGCACAAAATTCGGTTCCGTAAAACGGCTATTTCCGCATACCTACCTTATGAAATCTTAAATTTAGAGTTTTTAAGCCTAAATATAAAAAGTTACTGAATCCCTTTCCTTTTTTTTTGTTCTCTTCATTTTCATTAAAGAAAAAGGGAAATTATGTGAATTTTAAACTTATTTCTTTTACTATATATACTGATATTAAAATAACTATTATACCATCATAATAATACTTTTATTTGAACAAAGACTCTTAATTCGATAAAGAGAGATACAAATTATTTGTAGTACTTACATTTATAGTGCTTGCCATTTTTTAAGATTAATTTAAGATATTTTTATACTAAAACAAGATGCATGTAACTTCACCGCGAAAGTAATGTAATGTTTTCAGATTATTTTAGTTTCTAGCCTTCAAATAAAATCCCATGTAAATCCCACAAGAAACCCACGTGGGATTTCCCATGTGGGTAAATACCATATGGTTCCCACATGTAACCCATGTGGGATTACCCATATGAGTTTGAAGTAGCAAAATTCCATAGGGATACCACATGGGAAAATCCCATGTGGGTAAATACCACATGTAACTCATGTGGGATTTACCCATATGGGTTTTAAGTGGCAAATTTCCATACGGATACCACATGGGAAAATCTGTTCCATATAAATTCCATGAATGCCACACGGAACCCACATGGAACCCATGTGGGAGGTGGTTTTCTTTTTCAATGGGTAGTGCGCCTGTGCACACAAAAGTCTTAATCTTAACATAGTACCCATCATCAACAAACCAATTTTTGCACTAGAAGCTAATTTGTCATTTTGGTTCCGTGAACTTTTATAAAGATTTTACAATTTGTTAAGCTTCAGCAAATTTTTAAACTGGCGTAATAAAAGAACTGAATCAACAAATAATATTTGCAGAGAGATTAACACTAGATTAAACAGATCATTATTTTGATACTAAAACTCCATCTTGGTTGTTTTTAAATGGTGCTCGTGTTTTAATGTGAAACGTGTTCAAAGTAATTAAAATTCTGCTGTTTAAATCAGGGCCGAGGACACCGGGGGCCAGGGGGCACGTGCTCCCTCTTTTTTTATTGAGGACTTTTTTTTTTTTTTATTTATTTATTTTTTTTTTATTAAAAAAAATCTTGATATAGAGGATATTTTTCACAGACTGATGATTGCCCCCCCCATTCAAAACCCGTGTCGTTGTCCCTGTAAATTAAACCTAAAATATTATTATTTTAAGATGTTTTAAATCTTGTTAAATATTTTTAACTTGTTAAAAATAAAATATAAATAAACATTTTTTTTAATAAGAACAGATTATATAATTTAAGTAAGTATAAAGTAAGATAATTAAATTGTGAAAAGAAGCATAAAATAAGATAAAGCAAAAATTAGTTATGTAAGGATTGTTATAAAGCAATATAGTAATAATTACTATAGCAACATTATATAGAGAAATGAGTTACGTAAAAAACGGCTAATAAGTTTCTTTTATAAGCATTTACTTGATGACAAATGTTTTTTGATTGCCTGAAGCCTGTTAACCGGAAATTGAAATTATAATAAAAATATATATTCATCTCTTATTGATATAATATATAAACTACGTTATCTTGGTTTTGGTTATACTAACATATTTGTTTACTTTTTAAAAAAGTAAATTTGTTTTTTTATGGGTATACAATCAGAAATTTATTTTGATAATAAGAGTCAAATTACAAATGACACAAAAGCTTTTGATCAACAAAATGGAAAACACGAGAACGACGGAAAAACGACACTAGACGATTTGCCAAAGGTTATTGTTCACAATCCAGAGAACAAGTAATGAAATAAGTTTAAATTCAACCGTAAGACAAATAAATTGCTTAATATGTATATAAATTCGATAAACCCAAAAAAGGGAAAATATGTGTGTGAAGAATTATTCACTTTAATATAAACAAATATACACTTATATTATGTAATATATATTCATTTATGTGTACATAAGTGTATATTAACACTTATATAAAAAATTATATGCAATAAATTATAGAATTATTTGTATCTCATACAAAATTACATGTGGTGACTTGAAAATATTCAATTTAATATTTACATATATACCCCTATTTACATATATATGTATAAGTATATATGCATTTATATATAGTATATACAACAATAACAATAACAATGACAATATATTCTAAAATAAAAGTTTACATTTTATGGTTGTTTACAAATAGTACTAGTACTAATCTAAGGTAAACACCAATTAAATAATAATAGCAATCATATTAATAATATAATATAATAATAATAGCAATAATAACAATAATAATGACAATAATAATAATATAACAAATATCACATTTATATATTAAAACAATTTTAATAAGTAATAATGCATTATTATGTCATTATTACAATTTTAATAAGTAATAATGCATTATTATGTCATTAATGACGTGCGTGCATATGTATATATATATATATATATATATATATATATATATATATATATATATTTATATATATATATATATATATATCTTCATATTGTAGTCGAAAGACTACGATATAAAAATATATATATATATATTTTTTTATATCGACTACAATTTTCGACTTTCAACTACAATTTTTTTACCTTGACTCTTAAGCTGTATTTTATTGTCGTCGAAATGTCAAAACAATTAAATTAATGCATTAGTACATTAAATTTTATTGTTTTTTAAAAAAACTACAATAATAATGACAAGGGAGTGCTGCTACATTGACTGACAAACAGTCAAATATATATATATATATATATATATATATATATATATATATATATATATATATATATATATATATATATATATATATATATATATATATATATATATATATGTAGGTTAGTATATATATGTAAATATTAAATTAAGTAATTTGTAATCATCACATATAATGTTGTATAGAGTAAAAGTACTGCAAACCGGACACTCTTCACAAAAAGCTAAATAACATTTTTAATATTGAGAATTTGTATGATCTTTTTTCTGGAATATAGTTGTTTATTAAAGCAATTCTGCAGTGTAAAAAAAAAAAAAAATTAATTACAAGTTTCTAAGGAAAAATAAGATTTTATTTTTTTAAAAAAGGTCTGCTTTTTAGAGAATTGTTTTTAAAAGCGGACAGTTTTAAATTATATTAAAAAAACATAGATAAATTGATAAATTCAATATTTTTATTTTTATTGTTAAAATATACACATAATAGTTATACAAGCAAAAAAAAACTAGAAAAAAAAAAATAAATAAAAAAACATAAGCAGCTTGAGCTTAAAATAAAATTAAAAAATTTATGAACTAGTTTCTGCAACTTTTTGTGCAAAAAAATTTTTCGCCACGAACTGCAACTAGATTTTTCACAAGTTTTCCTTAAAACTTGAATCTCTGGCATTTCATTTTCGAAAAACTTTAAGCACTTTTTTTACTTTTGTTTGGTTTTCTTGGTAGGAGTTTTTACTTCTGCTGCTGCAATTTCAACATATGTTTATTTTAATAGCTTTGCATCTTCTTCTTCTCTTAACTTGTTTAACCATGCTTCTTCTGTAAAAGCTTGACCAGTTGCTTTTCTTACATTTCTGTTTTTTTTTTTTTGCAGGATGATTGTAAGCATTTTGGAATTAAAATTACATGAGTAGCTAATACTTCTTGAAAAGTTAATTTTTGTTGGGCAGTTTATGGCAAAGAACCTGGGTTGTGTGATGATTTTGTAACTGAATTGTAATTTGATGACATGTGTCAAGAACCACAAGCGATTTTTTAAAAATGTGCCTGTGATTCTTTCTAGATTATTGTCCAATTTATTTTATATGTTTTGTTTTCTTATTTTTAGGGTGTTTTTTCTTCAGCAACGATATTTGATGCAATTTAAGGAACAAAACAGAAAACTTTTTTAATCTGTTTTGAAAATAAATTTATACTATTGTAAATGTTACAAGTTATTAAAGTAATAAATGGTATTTATGAGTAATTTTATCATTTGCTAATGCAAAGTTGCAGTATTTCACTACAACTTGAAACTATAAAAATCTATTACACCAATGCACTGTATATTATATTACTTCATCATCTATACTATAGATGACAAAATAATATAATATACAGTGCATTGGTATTGAAAAGTTTGAAAAACTTGTGTATCTAAGTTTTTCAAATTTAACATCAATACCATTTTACGCATCTTTAGGGGTCGTTTGTTTTTAAAAATTAGACAACATTAAGGAAACAATTTCACACTGGTATTCATTACCTTTTTAAAACAAATGATTTGATTCTTACATTAAACTTGTTCCATAATTACAACTAAAATACCACAAAACTTCTTAAGTACTTTTTTGCAGTGCAATAAAAGCGGATAATTAGAGTTAAAGGCGAGAGATAAGAAATGAGTACGAAAGGTACCATAAACTCATTACAAACAGTTTTACCATGGAAATACAGGTTCTATGATGTATCCAACTGATGTTGTGATACTGATAATATATTGATTTATATTTTTACTATGAAAAATATTTATGGTGTCTATATTGTAGACATTACAAATCTAGGATGTAACAAGGATGTTAGAACTACAATGCCATAAAAACTTGTTTTAATTCTTTAATTTCTGTTTTAAGTAAAAAGGCATTGGTAAACAACATCATTTAAAGAGGCAGTACAATTAGAAAATCTTTTTAAACCTCCTTTGTAGCGAAAACAAACAAACAAAATCTATTCAATTAGCCCAGATGTCACTGAAGCTTATTGAAAGTTAATGCAAACCGCTTACGAATCGGCTATGCATCCAGCTATGCCACATAGCAATTTTGAAGTTCTCTTAAAAGTTTAACGTGACAATGGTGTCATTTTATTGCGAGGCAAAAGTAACAAGAATATAGGTATTCTATATACATACAAGGCTGTAGACAACTTTTTTTAATGCTGTAGATAGATGACTTCCAGACATGGTGAACTTTCCAAACATTTATTTGTTCATGTTTATGTCAAATAAAGATACTTTGCAAAATAATCGAAATGATTAGATTCTGGCTGAAAAAACCCTAAAATGTTAGCCTCCCCCCTGCCCTTAAAGTGAGAGTAAAAACACGGTTAGCACTGATCCTTGTAATACCTACCTAGCTGTCCCAAGAACGCCACTTATACAGAAAGTTAGCGTACACATCAAGGTACCCTGTAATGTAAATTTTGAAATCATTTAATTTTGCTGCGGAAAATAATTTAATTTGTATATTCAAATTAAGTCAAATTTTGACTTCATAGTGCGCCAATAAAATACTTGTAGAATGCGAACCACTCAATATAATTTGATAAAAATTGGTGCAAATGTAGCCAATAGTAACACTAAACTCTGGACAAAATTTCAGTCTGATTGGATGACTGGTGTAGGATTTATTGCAGTTTCAGTTGAAGTTTTATCAGTTTTTTGCTACTTACACCTCAAAGCCTTACCGATTACTTTGAAATTCGGTCGTTATTAGTGTTCTACCATGTAATACCAACAATTTTTGTTATAATTATTTTATCGGTACATGTACAGTTTTCATTTTATAGAACAAAATAGTGATTTTCTATTTAAAACGTGATTTAAATAGTCTTATGCTAATAGTGTCGACAGGGCCTTTAAACTGGAGGGGGTCAACCCCTTTATTTCTAAAATAAAATCCATAATTTTTAAAATAATTGCCTATATTTCTAAAACAAAAGATCCTCGCAAAGAAAAATAGAGAAAGACATTACCCCCTAACCTCCCTGGCGTTGATGGCCATGTATGCTTCGCTTGAATATACCAACATTTCCTAGGGTATAAACTGCTGCCAAAAAAAAAAGTTAAAAAAAAGAGCAAAACCTGGTCAAAGGACTACCAGTTAGTAAAACAAAAAAAAAAGTAGATCTAAAATATTTTCCTTCTTAAATACATTCACTTTTAAAATGAAGTGCAAACTATTTAAACTCTATTTTTTACATTGTATTACTATTAAATATCTAATTACATTTTAAGATATGTTATTTTGATTTTCTCCACCAAAAGATTTTTAATAAGTAGCTCAATGTATTCTTTTAATGCAAATACTCTATAGTGCTAGGTAAAATATAAAATGAAAAGTTTCATATTGATTTTATTATCTAGTTAATAAAACTTAAAAATTTGACAAAACTCAAAGTTTATAAAACTTCTGTATGACTTATATGTTTATATAACTTAATATGTTTATGTTTATAACTTAGTATGTTTATAAAACTTCTGTATTATATATAAACACGATAATAGAAAAATTTCTAAAATTTGCAGTGTTTCAAAGCCAAACCAAACATGGTTGTTGTTCATTTAAGATATGTTCACTTAGTGAAATTAAAATATTAAGGACTTGTAAAAATTTGATTACATGGAAAACTTGAAATATTTAGTTTTATGCGTGTTACATCCCATATGTTTTGATCAAAGATCGAAGTGCCTGATAAACTGAAATAAGCATATATTGCCCTGTTGCCTCTTTCTTGTTAAAATTTTTAAGACTTCTTAAAGCTAAACATTTTTAAAGTGGACAAAATAAGACATTTGATAATATTATATTTTATTTTGAAAAATTTATTTCATTTTTCCATGAATATAAAAAAACACATACAAAAAAGCTTTTGTATGGTTTATCAAATAATTTTTTATTTGAATTTTTTTTTTATAAAAAGAAGAGGGGAAAGGATGGGCATATGGCTTTAACATCACACACTGAGTATGTAGTGGTTGTAGATGGTAACACATTACAATGTGTTACCATCTACCTTTAAAAAAATAAATTCTCTAAAGCGTTACAAGCTAAGGTGGTTCATGAGTTGATGATTTTACAACAGAAAAATCACAGATGTCTAAAATGAGTGTCTTGTTTTCAAATGAACACTGTGAGCAAATAATTCTTGTATTTAGCAGAAAGACTGCATTTATATATTGTGTATTCATAAAGATATACTTTTAATTAAATATATACTAATAAACAGATATCTAATGTTTTTTTTTTTCAATTTTATTTTTATTTTACTTCACCTTTTCACTGTCGAGAAGGCCACTACAGACAAGGAGGCTACTTATTTTGTGGCTATAACCCTCTCTCAACTCTATAACTCGGAAACACGAACCTTGACGAACAAGGCCGCTGCGCGGAGAAACAAGTTGAGCGCGGTACTACCAGGGACGTGGTGGGGATCGAACTCGGAAGCACTCGTTTATGAAGCGAGCGCTCTACCACTACACCACTACCGCATATCACTACATCACTACTGCATATCACTACACCACTACCGCATATCACTACACCTCTACCGCATATCACTACATTACTACCGCATATCACATATCACTACACCACTACTGCATATCACATACCGCATGTCACTAAACACTGACATCTGTGGTTTTACCAGTGTGGTCTACATATATATATATATATATATATATATATATATATATATATATATATATATATATATATATATATATATATATATATATATATATATATATATATATATATATATATATATATATATATATATATATATATATATAAATATATATATATATATATATATATATATATATATATATATATATATATATATATATATATATATTAAAATTTATATTATGTATACTATTGTGTAATTTTATATTATAACTTATATTGACTAATACATAATAATTTATAGCTTTAAATTGTAAAGCATCTGAAAGACTTGATTTATAAACTTATTTGAATATTTTAAGAGGAGGGTGATAAGCGTTGTTATGATATATATTGAAATGTTAAATTTAAAAGTTTAACATTTATTAGTTTTAAACTTCTTGATTTTTTGAGTTGTTACTGAAAACATATCATTACAATAATTAAAGAACACAGGTTTTCAACATAAAACCTGATTTTCTAAAATGTGAATAATATTAAAATTAGTAATTGTTAACTTGTTTTTTTTTATTCAGGTTTGATAGTGAAAAGAAGGAAGATGTTGGCACTGTTCCTTTACTATCTTTGGTATTTTTTTTTCATTTTACAGTTCTGCATATATATTTATTTACATTCATAGAAGTGCTAGGAGTTTTCCTGCACAAGCCCAAAAGTTTAAGTAGGAATCTTTTTGTCATTTATCTGAGGTTTATTGGCAAAATAGTGTCATTGCATACTTAAAATAATCAAAAAATTAATTTTTTAATCACGTTGTTTTATGATTAAACTGATTGAATTCTTAAAATTTTCAATTGTTTGATTTAAAGTATCTAACTTGAATAAAACTTTGGGCACTATTTTATTAACATTTTATATTTTCAAATATAACCTGTTTTTCATTTCATCGAAATGATTGAAACAAATGAAAGTTTAATCCATCATTTAACACTGCTGTATTCTGTCCTAATCCAGGTTTAAATAGGAAGATGGTTATGCAAAAAGTACTTAGAGAATATATGCATTTCTGCAATCACTTTACAAAAAGTTCTAAAATTTTTGAAATAATATATTATGAATGAAATAAATAAGAATTTTTACATAAACTGCAGTGTGTATAAAAATAAAAAAAGCTACACAAATAAAATACAAAATTGTTTTTGGCAAAATTATTTTTGCTGCAAATATATTTGCTGTATCATCTTGCCAAATTTCCTCTAATATCAACATTTAATATAAAGTTAATTTATAATAATATGATATAAAGATGTTCAATTGTATGATTAAATTAGGCGTAAACATTTATATTGTTTTTGAATTTTTTAAATATTCTTTAGTTTCAATATGCAGATGGATATGACTGTTTGTGCATTTTTTTTGCAACTCTTGCATCTATTGGAAATGGGATTGCTCAACCTGCGTCGTTTATTATATTTGGAAAATTAATTGAAGAGTTTATTAATGTTGGAAAGAATAAACAATATGACATATTAGGTTCCATGAAAAGATTTGCTGTGTATTATTGCATCATTGCTGCTGCTATGTTTGTTTGTTCTTTTTTTCAAGCTGCACTTTGGTCTTTTTCTGCTTCACGTCAGGTTCATAAAATTCGAATGAAATTTTACTCGTCTATATTGAAACAAGATGTAGGATGGTTTGATGTTAATGAACCTGGAACATTGACAACAAGACTTTCAGAGTAAGTTTAGATGTAATGGTTAAGTTGTAATGAGTTATGCATAAGTTATATAGATAAATTTTATTTTAATTTTTACAACTTATTAAAAAATAATGTGGTTTAACCCAAATGCATAAAATGTTTTTTAAGTGTTTATTTTTTAATTTAAAACAAATTTATTAAAAATGAGGTTAAATACAGCAGAACAAGAATCTTTTTTAAAATGTCTATAATTTTTTTTTGTTAAATAAAACATAATTAAAAAAAAAGTGAAATTGTAATTCATTTAAAAAAAAGAAGGAAAAGCACAAAATAAATGCCATAGTAGTTTAAAAAGACTTAAAACTGGTTATTCATACCAAAGAAGAGACTTCATCACAACTGAAAAGGATTCTTAAATTATTCATTGTTAATCAACAGACAATCGTTGCCAAAAAAAAAAAAAAATTGTAATGCAGAAAATATAAAACAACTACCAAATCATTTCAAAAAAGAGGCATAAAACTTGTTAATCAGCTCTATGTGAAATCACTTCTTTAGGGTGAAAACTGCAACCGGTTAAGTGATTATTTTGTTTGGTTTTCTTGAAACTGAAAACCTTTTTTTTCATCTAATAAAATTGCAAAACTGGTCATGAATTTTATATTACCAATTGATAAATAGTTTAAAGATTTTTTGTTTTGTGATTATTTTAAATAAATTAATACTGATTTTTATTATGTGCAAGGTGTAAGGTGTAAGGTATTATATACATATATTTATAGTAATTTAGAATTGCATTAAATATAATATTTAGGGAATTAAAATGTTGTCAGTGATAAATAAAAAAACTTATTTAAATCAATATCTAGATAGGATTTAGATGTAAAACTTGCTTGACTCATCAATTTTGGTTGAATAGAATGTTAGTTAAAAGAACTTTTGTTTCAATATGCTATTTTGGAATTGTTTTTAAAGGAAGGGACACTTGTTTATGGTTGATTTAAGTGTACACAATTAGAATGGGTTTTCTCCTTTTTAAAAAAATCTTTGCGCTAATTGGCTTTCCATAAAATAAAAATTGTATTTAAAACAGATTACCGCTTTTCGGCTTTGTTTTTTTTATTTCCATTAAAATATTTTGTTTTTATGTACTGTGAAACCTCATATATTTTTACTATTTCTTAATAAGTCCAAAAAGAAAAATAGTTTTTCGGTTTTAAGATGTTATTATACCAGAACTTGTTTTTAACAAATATCAGTATAATTTTGAAATTTACCTATCTTATATTTATAGCAAAAGTTTAAAAAAAATTAATTTTTTTAAAATAAAATAAATATAAGTTAGGCTTTTAAAGAGTTTTTTTTTAAAGAATTTATTGAATGTGTTCTTTTTAATCAGTTTAAAGTTTGGTTCGTTTAATAAAAAAATTCTTTTATATAAAATTTAAAAAAGGAAAACCCAAGCATAACATTTAAACTCGAGTTAGAAAAAACTTTTTTTGTATTGACATCATTTATAAATTTATAAAAATGCATTATTCAGACCACTTAACTGAAATTAAAAAGAAGTTATTTGTAATGCAAACATTTTAAAGTAACTTGAATTAAATTTATTATTTTTTACTTTAACATAAATTTTGGAAATTTTATCAGTAAAAAAATTGTAAAAAAAAAATTTGTATTGAAATTTTTAAAAGAATTTTAATTAAGTTTAATCAAATAATTTACTAAAACAATGAATAATAAAATTAATTTAAATTTAACAAAATAAAATTAAAAACGTATTTTTTTTCAAAAACGGAAAATAGAAAAAGGATATCTATCTGTTTTTTTTTATCTAATTAAAAAAATATTCCACAAAAGTTTTTTACAACAATTAATTACATTTAATGTTTTCCTCATAATTTGTTTTAAATGACTGTTAAAAAATAAACTTATTGAAAAAAGTTTTTGCGTAACATAAATTGCGAAATGAGTACATAAAATCGTGAATACCAGGCTTGGTCGGGAAGCGGGAGCGATCACTCTCAATTGCTGACCATGTAAATAATATTTAGTTGCGAAAAGCCAGCCAGATTTTTTAGTTGTTTTGAGAACATTTTAAAAAGCAAAAAAAAAATGCGCTTAAGATTAATTTTATTACAAAAAAAAAGAAAAAACTTAAAGTTAAATAAATTACGTTTAGAACTAATATTTTCTAAACATTTTTTATAAAATTGAGCGATGTTTTTTATATAAAGTAACAACTTACGAATGTTTAAAAAGGAAACAAATATTCTTTATTTAACAAAGTTTGCAAGTTTTAGTTTTATTTAAGCTAAATTATTTTATAAATAAAAAAGTTAATTTTTTCAATACCTAATTTATGTTTCGCGTAGTTTGAAAAATTAAACATATTTAAAGCAATTTTTCTTAGTAAGATAAACAAATGAAATAATTAAATCATTGAATTACTTTAGAAATTAAATTAACAAGGTAGAAATCAACTAAAAAGGTTAAAAATACTTTAAGACGAGGAAGCAAAACTTCTTCACAATATCGCTGATGATGTTTAGTGTGTGGGCTTTTTAATTTTAATTAGTATTTAAAGCAGAAAAAAGTATAACGAGTTTTAAGACTGGCAACTTAAGCGAAAATAATTAGATTTAGTAAACCAATATCTAGTAACTTTTTTTTATATCTAACAGGCCTTCTCAGGAGACGCGTGCGGTCGCACGCCTTGAATGACCACGCATATATATTTTTTTGTTGATAACATGGCCACGATTTTTTTTGCATTTATTAAGTGACGCATTTTAAAAACGCGCTGAAAAAATCAAACTAATTAGTCATCTTATTGGTTTTTTTTTATTAATAATAATTTATTATTACAATTATTTATGAGAAAATTAAAACCTAACAATAATGCACATATATATATATATATTTGTAATTAATGATAAAATAAAAAGATAAAAATAATATATAAATATACATATTTTTATTTGTTTTCATGCATTTAATAAAATTCTGGCGATTTTTCGTTAAGTTTTTATTTACTAAATGAATTAAGTAATTATTATTTCTTCCTGTTGGCTTGACAAGGTTTTAACTGAAACTTTTTATATAAGGAGAATTAAAAAAAAAATTTTTTTTTTTTTTATATGTATTAAAATTATTTATTTTATTGTTTTTTTTTGTTTGTTTATGTACTATTATTTTGGTGGACATATAGATGTTTAGAAAAGATTTAAATATTTAAAAATTTAACTTAGTAGCAAAGCCGGCGCGATAGGTGTGTGTGTGTGTGTGTGGTGTGTGACCCCCCCCCCCATCAATGATTTTTAGTCTGCAAATTTGACCCTTAGTCGGCAAATGTGACCCTTTTTGACTAGTCAGGCCTTGCGATAAAGCGTCGGGCGATGTGAATTTTACGTCGTCCAAGAGCGATTTTGCGTGTAGCTAGGGCTATTTGCGTCGAGCAAAAAATTTTTTGTTTGAGTATATTTAAAGATATTTTTGAGCGGAATTTTAATGAAGTAATTTACGATTATTTTAACATTTAATAAAGTATTTTAAAAACCGCACGCAGTTGAAATAAAAGTTTGAATTAAAAAAAATTAAATATCCTCATTATTTACAAGTAGAAAAAATTCAGATTAAAAAAAAAGTTCAAATCTTTTAAGCTAACATTTTAATAAAATTATTCAGCAATAGCAGTTGTCGATAAAATTGAACAAAAATACTTTCTTTTAGTTTTAGATTTTAAACTTAAATAATTATTTTACGGGGGTTTGTTAGGTTTTGAAATTATTCCATAGATTTAAAAATATTTATTAACTGTTAGACATATTTAAAGTATTTAAGAGTAATTTCGAGGAAACATTTTAAAAATTGGTGAGCGCAAATAAAAAAAAAAAGGATAAATATTAAAACGTATTCTACTTGATTCAATAAAAAAGTATAGTTATTAAAATTTTTGTAAAAAGTAACTCAAAAAAATTACTTAAATAATAACGATCGCTTTTATGTTAAAAGTTACCGAAACTCAACGAAGCGTGCTCAAGAACAGCTGCTGAAAAATAAAACGTCAATAGTTTTTCGAATTATTTTTAATAATAATTTTTAAGAATAATTTTTTCGCTGAAATATTTCTTTTATACCTATAAGATTTTTATTCTAACATTTTATTTTATTTTACTAGAAATAAAATTCCTTGTTAACATTGAAAATCTATTCAAAACGTTCGTTTAAGTTTTTTATTAATACGAGTGATTGTGCTTATCAACCGCTTAATGAAAATAAATAAAAATAAATAAAAGAATATTATATAAAATCGCTTGTAAAAATATTAGCTAATGCACAGTTTTTAATCGTACAATATTAAAATTTCCAGTTTATTACTCGCTGACTTTTTAAAAAGAAAAAAATAATTATTTGAAAAACTTTAAATTACATATTTAAGAAAAAAAAAATCAAATACTAGCATATTTTATAATCTTTTTTAAATTTAAGTTATAATGTTTTTTATTCGTTTAGTTTAGACAAAACGTGACAAACGTCGAGAAAATAAACAAATGTTTTTACATTTTAAAAAACGAAACATTCCAAAACATTTTTAAATAATAACATTTCTACATAAACGATTTAAAGTAGTTTTGCGGTAATTAAGTAAATTGGTGCAGTTAATGTCGATAAATATGAAAAGCAAATAAAAAGAATTTAATGACGTCAAATATCACGTCGTGCTTATGCGTCGCGCAGTTCTTATTCATCGCAAGGCCTGACTAGTTAGTCGGCAAATGTAGACTCTGTCGATAGGTTAGTCAATTAAGTCAGTCGGCAAATGTCGTTATGGCAGTCGGTAAATTTTTAAAAACGAGGCTTTTTTTTTTATATATTTTTTTATTTTTAAGACGGCAAAAGTTGTTATAGCACCCTCTCCCCCACCCACGTGACCTCTACTCGCGCCAGCTCTGCTTAGCAGCATTATAAAAATTCAATCCTATAAAAATAAAGCAATACGCATAAACGTAAGAAGTGTAAATAGAAACTTCAACAAACCAATTACTCAATTAAGTAATAATAAAGATGTAAAACTAAAATATTTTTCTAAAGTTACTCTTGGTCTTGCGAAAAAATTATTTCCGATTTGATAACTTTCATGAAAGTTATGAAAAATCACTCAGGAAGAGTGCCACCAGTTTTTAAAAAATTTCTTTGTTAATTATTTCTAATGAATGAGTTCAATACTTATGCAATTCTTTTGTTACGTAACTCTAACTCTTAATAATAGATTAAAAAAATCATGATAACCGCTCGATAATGTAAGTGATGTAATTTAAGTAAAAAATACAGTATCAAAAAAACAAGTTTATTTAAAAAAAGTTTTTATAAAAATTTTAAATTGGTATAGAATTATCTGCATTTTGTAAAAGTTTCTAATACAAACTGATTTACTGATTTGCAGAAATGAGACCTATAAGTTGAATTTGTTTTTTTACCTTGTTTTCCGTGTAACATCAGTGCAAGTGGCATTTTTAGTAATAAGTTTGCTTTCTTTCGGCCGAACACAAAACTTTTAAGCTTATTTTATTTATTAGACTAACAGCTTTTATACAAAATTGCTAAAAGTTTAATTAAAAAGTTTAAATAAGCTAATATTTGGTAAAGTTATTGCGCGTGTAACATAAGTTATAAATGGAATTGCCCATATATGTTATTTTAATGTTTTTATTTTCTCATTAATAACTATAATAATGAATTATTAATAATAATTAAAAAAAGATGAGCAATTAATTTTGTTTTTTTAGCGCGTTTTTAAGATGCATCATTTTTTATAAATGCAAAAAAAATCGTGGCCATGTTATTAACAAAAAAATATATATTCGTGGTCATTCAAGGCGTGCGACCGCACGCGTCTCCTGAGAAGGCCTGATCTAATTATTTGCTATATATATTTGTGTTTTGTCGTGACCTCAGGCCCGGTGCTTGTTCATCCGCGAATTACTTTGTACGCGTTGTTTGTGTTTAGTAACCAGAAACTTCTTATATGTTTGTTACATAATTAGTTTTATTAATTATAACGATTATAACTTCATTGAAAACGCAATTATTTTTGGAAATCTTTATTTAAATCATCAAAATTGCTTTAAAAGATACAATACAATAAAAAAACAGATAAACTAAATTACATTTACATAAATAATACATACTTTTTAAATAAAAAATAAGAATATACTAATAAAATCTATAATTTATAATAAACTTTTAAAATTTTGACAATTTAATATTCATTTAAAACTTTTATTTTGATAAACAAATAATATATATTCTTAAAACATTTTATGCTAGAAATCTCAAAACGTAACAAATCATGAATAATACAATTTCTAAAACATTTTAACAGAATACTCTAGAACTTTATTTCGCTAAGTCAGCGTATTTTTTGAACCAATAAAATTAGTTTCTTTGTTAATTTGGCGGGTTTTTAGGTTTCGCGAATATTCTTTTTATTCTTTCGCACAAAGATGTTATGAGAACATTCAAGTTTATTATGTTTCCATGTATGTCCGTAAAACGAAAATTTTTTGTTTTGTACACAAACTTAAATGTTCTCAAAACGACTAAAAAACCTGGCCAGTTTTTTGCAACTAAATATAATTTCCGTAGTCAGTATTCGAGAGCGATCGCTCCTGCTTCCCGACCAAGCCTGGAATACATACGTAAAATTCAAATAGGGAATATATATATATATATATATATATATATATATATACACACACACACACACACCAAGCAAGAAATTGGATTTTTATTCTTTTATTTTCATCATTTTATTGTAGTTTCACTGCTTTTTTTTTTTTTCAAGTGATCTAGTTAAGATTCAATCTGGTATTGGAGATAAAGTTGGAATGACCTTACAAGCATTGGCAATGTTCTTTGGAGGCTTTGGTGTAGGGTTTTTTTATAGTTGGAAATTAACTCTTGTTATTTTGGCAACATCACCAGCGTTAATGATTTGTGGTGGAATTATGGGTAAAGTAATTGGAAGTTTTTCAACTCAAGAGCAAACAGCATATGCTGCAGCAGGAGCTGTTGCAGAAGAAGTTATAAGTTCTATACGAACTGTAGTAGCATTTGGAGGTGAATTAGATGAAATAAAGAGGTATGATCAAATAATGACTAACAAAGAAATATTTTTATTTGTAAAATGTTGTTAATAAAGAAGTAATTAGTAAATTAATATTAGTTTTTGATTATTTTATATTTAATTTAATGTATTATTTATAAAAATTTAATATATAATTGTTTGATCTGACTAAATTTTACCATATACAGGGGTTATTCTAGGAAAATAATTTGGGTGGCAATACCCCTCTGCCACCTCTCCAAAAAATGAATGGTATAAGTATTTTTTGGAGGAAGGGGAGGGGGGGGGGGAAGAGCTTAGGAATTTTGTGTGTGCAAAAATTGTAAACTTATGCAATAAAATGTGCAAAAAACATCAATTTGCTTACTTTATTTTTAACTATAAGGTTATGTATACATGTGCTTAGAGAAAGATATTTTTTTAAATTTATTGTGTTTTAAAGGTCTAAAGAAGGGTTAATACAAAAACCAATGTTTTGAAAAATTGGTTTTCGAATCGAAGTCAAATATTAAAAAAAGAATTACACATAACTTACACAGAACAACTAAAACTTCCTAAGGCAAATATTTAAATTACAAAAAAAGTTAACATTTCTTTTATTTTAATTTAGAAAATAGGATTTTAATAAAACCCAAATATATTTGGGTTTTTTTAAAAAACGTCCTATTTTACAACTGATAACTCTGATTTTAACACTTATAAATGCTTTATTGTCAGCAAGTGCAACCTTTATACTGTAATTACTCTTGTAAACACTGTATTTATATACATAATAGTCTTTAGGATATACCCAAAATCGATCAATCTGTTTTTGTAGCAAGTTGGTTATTATTTTTTTAAAACATTTAGCAAGTTATTATAAATGTTATTGAAATATGTATTAAAACATTAAGTTAGTTAAATACTTATAAAGGAAATAAAAATCATTCTATTTACTAAATTTCAAGACATTACTAGTTATTTAGTATCTTTATTCTCCTCTCGAATGTCTATATTCCTTTATATTGGTATTTGATCTTTTATTTTTTAAAGCTTATGTTGTAAACTGCAAAAAAAAAAAAAAAAAAAAAAATACAAAGCCACAAGCAAAATACCATATATAAAAATTATTAAACTTTATTTACAGTTTAGAAATGGAAAGTTGTCAGGCAAAAAAAAAATGCTACAGTTTACTAGATTTGTCCTTAAGTGCATACAACTTTAAAACTTAAAAAAAATTAAGTGCAAGCAAGTTTGCAACATGTTTGCTCATTCAATGAGAGAACATGTTGAAAACTTGTATGCATTTCACAAGGAAAAGATTTTTTGGTAAAAATGACACTCATGCTCATCTGTCTTTTGACAGGTTTTGAATATTTTGCATCAGCTACAAGTTTACAACATGTACCACCAACAGGGGTGACTATGAACAGTGGGTTGAAAATAAACATCAGTATCAAGTTGCTAAAAGGTGAATAAACACACACACAATAGAGCTATATAATGTGTTACTTTGATTCAGTTTGCATTTTGCATTGCAAAACTGAGCCTGTAAAACATCTTCAAGGAAAAAAAAAACTTGGTGGCGAAGTCACTGTAATGGTTCTTAACAAATTTATTTTAGATATTTTAAGAGCCAAAGTTTAGGCAAAAATCCATTTTTTGCCAGTCCAATTGATCAGGCCGATAACTTTTCCAGGAAGCTGGACAGTATAATGTTCTGATAAAAAAAAAATGTAGTGATTAGGCTAGCAGTTTTCTTCTATGATACAAAGATGTTTAAAAAGTGTTCATAGTCATCCTGATTGATAATAACTTACAAGGTTGCAACATCATGTTGCAAACTTGTTGATTACATGTCGTAAACTTGTGCAAAATAGTTTTTGTAATGATATGTTGAACATGTTAGTAAAAAAAACTAGTTTGCAACATTTATATTGTCTTACCAACTTTTAATAACTCAATTGTCATAATAATTTTTACACTGATTTTTTTTTTAGTCAAAAATATTCTGCATATGTTTTTAATTTAGAGCAATTAATTGACATCATTTAAAGTTGACGGAGTCCCTTTTTGCACTATAAGTAAAATGTCCTAGTAGACTAGTAGTAAAACATTTGGCTCGCAACCAGAAGGTTGGTATTCAAATTACCTCTGCTGAATTTACTGTCTCAATCTATTTCTCCACACAGCGCCTTTGTTTAAAATTTTTAGTTGTTAATGTTGTTTGTTAGTAAAAATGGTAATGTTAAGGATTGAGACAAAATATTTTTAAAAAATGAGTTGCTCCCTTGACTGAAATGGTCATTGGAGCAATAGGGAGGTGAATTTATGAAATTAAAAAAAAAACTTGTTGTACTCATACAATTATAAAAATTTGGTATTTTGATCTATTTTTAAAAAAATCCAAAAAACCCATAAAACCCTAAAAAACCCAATAAAGCCCAAAAATACCCATTTGGGTTGGGTTTTTTTAAAAAACCCTGGGTTTTTTCCAACCCTGTCTGCAACACATGTGGATTCAGTTAATGGTGTCTGTTAAATTGACAGTTTAGGAGTTTTTTCTTGACAGTCTCATATGTATCAATTTAATATTTTGTTATTACCTTTTAACCTTGAATCATAAAAATTTCCCAAACCACTTTCCTTATTATTTAAAAATAGCAAGAATGACCAATCAACTTGTGAAGTGATGGTGTTATACTGATCCATGGTCCAGGTAAATTTGTTTTTGTAACAGGTCGAAACCTGTTAAATAGGAATAAAAATCTGTACAATAGTTTTTATCTTGATCCACATAAGTTTTTCATAAGCATAAGTAAGTTTTTCTTTTTAAGGAAAATACTCAAAGAATTACTGAGAGCACCAATTTAAACTTTTGAAAGGTTTCGTGATATTAAACAGGCAATTGTGCAATAATTAAATCCTTGTTTGATTTTTTGTGCAATAGTTCTCTACCTATGTAATCTATTGTTATTTTTTTAATTTTAAATTATTAATTAAATTATTAAAATGAAAATGGCAAAAAAAAAAAAACACAATTTAAAAAGAATATATAAAATAATTTAAAAAAAAAGGCAAAATGAATATTTCAGTTAAATTCTAAATATAATAGTTAAAATAAATATGGCAATTAAATAAAAAATAAAAAGCATTTTATATCTATTAAACAAAATAACTAAAATAAAAACAGAAAGACATACTTTATTTAAGTTCTAAATAAGCACTGATACATTCAGTGCTGTCAAAAATGGTCTAGATTAGCTCCTGCTTTAATGGTTTTCCTGGGGTTTGCCTTTGATTGGAGTGATAATACTTTTCTCTGTAATTTAAGCCAATCATGACATCTTCAAATTCATTGGTTGAATGAACAAATGAATTTGTTTAAATGAACCCTTGAACAATTATATAAAAGTTTTAAAAGTCTTAATCATTTTATAAATATTTATAAAAATTATTTTGTAATTTTTTTGCATACATTATGACATTTTAAAACTAAAAATAAAAAATCTATTTTGAAAGTTTTTTTTCAATTCTATTTTATTTATTTATTTATTATATTTTCTATAAAATTTTTATTGTTTTTAAAATTTTTATATAATTTTGCTTTATTTAAAGTCCAATACAACATACTTTTAAAAAACCTTTTTTTGATATTATTAGGGATCTGTTAAATGTTTAAGGATCTTTGGGTACCAAAAAGTTAAACAACAAAAAATTTGTTTTTAAGGACCACCCTAATGTGCATATTTGTCACTTATATGGTGTCAATATACACTATCAAATTTGTTTGTATTTTTGAACTAATAGTTTTTTTTTCAATAAAATACTTTTTTTATTAGATACAATGAAAAGTTAGGTAGAGCACAAAAAGCTGGAATTCTAAAGTCAGTGTTAGTTGGTGCTTCAATGGGACTTTTTCACATTGTTATTTTTGCATGTTATGCATTAGCATTTTGGTAAGTTCTCATATTATTTTTTAGTTTTTCTTTTGTTTTGTGTTGCTAACAACTTTGATTTTTTTATTGTGATAACTTGAATCAGGTTTTTAATTTTTATTTTTTTGGAGCAGTTTTTAATTTCCAAGATTATAGTGTTTGAAAATCCCAATGTTATACTCCAAGTCATTCTTAATCAGATTTTATATTTGATTTTAAAACAAATAGTTATTTTTTTTTTAAGCTTTAAACCTTTAATATAACAAATTGTTAATAATGAAGATTATTTCTACCAATAAAACGTAATTAATAATTTAATTATGTTTTAAGGTATGGTTCAAAATTAGTTGCAAGTTATGAGATAAAAGCTGGTGATTTAATGATAGTGTTTTTTTGTGTTATGATTGGTGCTGCTCAGATTGGTCAAGTTGCTCCAAATTTTGAAGCTGTCACAAGTGCTCGAGGAGCTGCGTATATTGTATTTAAAATCTGTTCAAGGGTATTTTTTTTTTATAAGTTGTTGTTATTTGTTTTAGTATTAAAAATAGTAATTAAATTTTATTACCCACAATCTTAACTTGATATAATACTTTGTGGAAGACTATTTATTTTGTTAAGTTGACTATTTGGAATAAGCATGTACATAACTTGATTATAAATATAATGAATTGATAATAAGATTAACAAAGAGATACACACACACACACACACACACACACACACACACAAACACACACACAGATATATATATATATATATATATATATATATATATATATATATATATATATATATATATATATATATATATATATATATATATATATATATATATATATATATATATATATATATATATATATATATATATATATATATATATATATATATATATATTCAAATTTGAAACCAAACTAAAAGATACAAGTAAAATTTTGAAATTGCTAAATATCTCATATCCAAAAACATTGGATATCATTCTTTTATAAAAAATGTATACAAAAGTTTAATGT
The DNA here is from genome assembly GCF_022113875.1 of Hydra vulgaris. NCBI lineage: Eukaryota > Metazoa > Cnidaria > Hydrozoa > Anthoathecata > Hydridae > Hydra > Hydra vulgaris. The sequence goes on from NC_061163.1 coordinate 46,858,038, forward strand.
ACAATAATTTGCAGGATTATTTTAAAACGAGCTGATAAATACCAAAACACCTACATGACCTGAATTCAATTAAGTTACTTTTGAGACAAATGAAGACTACCACAATTGACATGAGTATTTTTTCCTCCGTTGAGGGCATACCTTTACTGAATAATGAAAATATTTAATATGAAACTAATATAAGGCACATAGTATTATATAATTAAAATATTCAAAGACAATGCACACAGATACAATTCTCACACATTTGCAACTTCCATAAGATATCAACAACTTACACTAAAAAGTATCTTTCTTGTGTTGAATACATTTCACCATTTTTTCTCAAGTGTTGGGCCATAAACAGTTGCAGCGCTGTGGTCTTTTTTACAAAGTATATCTTTTACAGATACATCTATTTAATTTAATTTAATAAACAGAAATCGTAGATGCTATATTAATATTTCTCTTTCAAACTAAATCTTTTGAATAAAAAAATTATTAGATTACTAGAAGTTGTGATTAAAATACTTCTTTAAATTGGTGTATCTAACAAGTTTAGCACTGGTGATGAGTCATGCAGTACTTCAGTTTCAGGGTACAATAAACTAATTGTAGGTTTAATTACACATGACTGTAACCACTGCATTTATTTGAAAAGTACGTATTTTTTATGATAAATTTACATCTTTTAAAACAATTTGTATAATTGATTTTATAAACAACAATTGCTTTTGATTTTTTTATTTACTGAATGAAATAGATCACAAAAGATTACTGAATGAAATAGATCACAAATGGTTGCACTATGTTGAATTTAGGTTGTAAAATAGGTCAAAGAAAATATATTCTTTGACCCATTTTTCTCATTCTTTGACCCATTTTACAACCTAAATTCAACTTAGTTCAATCAGATCTATTTCATTCAGTAAATAAAAAAATCAAAAGCAATTGTTGTTTATAAAATCAATCATACAAATTGTTTTAAAAGATGTAAATTTATCATAAAAAATACGTACTTTTCAAATAAAATTAAAAAAATTATATATTTTATACTTTTTTTATTTATATAATAATATAATTTCTATGGAATAGAAAAGCAGATCATGTATTTTAACAATAGTAATAGTTTATTCTGAATTCCAATAGTATACAATTGCAATATATAATAAATTAATTATTAATATAAATGTTATTATGTTTTAAAATTATAATATTTGTATTAATTATTAATATATAGTATTTTACATATATATTTAGGTACCAACTATTGACTGCTTAACAGATGAAGGATATGTTCTTAATGATTGTGCTGGGGAAGTATTTTTTTCAAATGTTCATTTTAATTACCCATCAAGACCAGATGTGAAAGTAAGTTTATAATTTTATTATTGTTATGATCTGAACTAAAATTAGTTACTAAGTTAACTAAAAAACTCTTTAATTCAACTAAAGTTAGTCAACTAACTTTTAAGTTTAAATAACTTTTTAGTTTGAATAAATTAGATCTAATGTTTTAGTGTGACTAATGTTTTAGTGTGACTAATGTTTTAGTGTGACTAATATTTTAGTGTGACTAATGTTTTAGTTTGACTAATGTTTTAGTGTGACTAATGTTTTAGTGTGACTAATGTTTTAGTGTGACTAATGTTTTAGTGTGACTAATGTTTTAGTGTGACTAATGTTTTAGTGTGGCTAATGTTTTAGTGTGACTAAAATTAATTAACTAACTGTTTAGTTTGACTAACATTTGTCTGATAACTTATTAGTTTGATTAAAATTTTCTGACTAACTGAAGCTGACTAGCTAAATAAGCAGGTAGTCATCTACATTTAGTTGATTATTTATAAGTTTGATTTAAATTAGTTACAGTTCAACTAAAAAAATATCTTATGATTATGCTGAAAATATTTATGAATAGTTAATAATTAAATATGTTGTCGACATGTATGAAATATTTACTAAAAATATTATTGTTAATAACAAGTTCGTTTTAGTAAATATTTCATTCACTTGTTTAGGTAAATATCCCAAATAAATGATAACTTATCTTAAAAGCTTTTTTTTTGCAGAACAATTTTGAAATTTCTTTCAAAAGACCTCTGGAAGGTGTTGGAATTAAAATTTACATAAATTTATTTAGCTTTACCCTCATAAAAATGCCTTTATTTAACAATAATAAAATGATGAAAAAAGATGATAAGATGATAACAGTTAAACAATAATAAATTTTAATATTGAAGTTTTTTTATAATTGAAAATAAATAACTTTTTCAAATATTAGTTTGTAAACGGAAGTTCTCTAAAACAGTTTAATTTGTATTCTGCCTAAATTTTTTAACTGAACTTTCTTCTTGCAAAATATTGTCTAAAATCTTCAATTCCTATTATGGAATTAAAATAAAAAAAATTGTTTAATTTGGTTTATGAATTGTATTAAAATATAGTATTTTTAGGCAGTTAAGTAAACTGGTTAGTATTCATTTTATAAGTTCCCTCAAGTGTTCACAAGTAGCAAGTTGACTCCATACCAGCTTTATTTCTTCTTATAGATTAATGGCAGATAAGCTTCTTAATTTTTGGCTGCCATTTTCAAGATTTTTTGCAAATTTCAATAGGATTGAGTTTGAATGATTAACCAGGCCATGGGGTTATAACCTTAAATCTCATTTTCATATAACCAACTGCTTACTTGCTTAGTCTTAATATAGGGGACTCTGTCCTGTTAAAACTTGTTGATATATATATCATTATTATTCATATATATACATCATTATTATGTTCATAATTATTTTAAGTTTTTTTTAAGTATTCCATGCAGCTACGTGTTATCAAGGTGTTTGCATCAGCTACTAGTTTATCACATCAGGTTTTTATTAACTGACATATATCAACACAATTTTTTATGGATAGGCCTAGTGAGTGTTCATTTATTTACTCATTTGTTTAGTCATATTTCCATTGGAATGTAGATTTATTGATTTACTTTCATGAATGAGTTAGAGAAAAGCATCTTTGAGTTAATTGAGTCATGACATCATCGAGTCATGGGAAAGCGGTTGCTTGCAGCCATGTTGGAAATCAGAATTATAAACAAAGTTTATGTGAAATTAGCATACATTTTTTATATAATTTGTAACTTTTAAAGTTTTTCTTTTAAATTTTTAAATCTTGTTTTTTTATATATTTTTCAAATAAGCCAGTGGTTTTTATGTAGAAAAATGCAATAAGATTTCTTATTTAAATTAATTTAGTGCTGATCTCTCGTATGTAGAAACAGAGACAATAGTCACCCTAGCTATAACTAATTACTTAATTTTAATGAAAATTTTGTTCTTTTAAAAAAATTAAAATTTTAGTCTAATTTAGTTCTGGATCAATTTTTCCTATAGAAAAAATAGTTATTATTAAGTAATTATTTAAACTAAATTTGTTTATAGTTTCTTATAGCCAAGGATTGTCTTTTTCTGGATATCAAAAATATTTTTTATACATACAAGCTTAAGTATATATTTTATAATATATTTGTTTTTCAATCTTTTCCACTCATCACTTATAGAAAAATTATGAAAACTTTAAAAAAAAATTAAAAACAGCTAAGCTAAAAGCAAAATTAAAGAGAAAACATATTTCGGATTGTTATAGATATTTTATCCAAACAATTTTCTAGATTTTTAAAACATGACCTGGATGATCTATGGTTATAGCGCATTATGTTAAACTATTTCTAACAAGTTTTTTTTTAACATAGAAAAATGTTACTCTAACATTAAAAATTTGTGTCTCATTTCTTTGCTATTTATATTCTTTTTTTTCACTTTTAAAACAATAAAACTAATAGAAGTCTAATGTGCCTTCTTTTTATACAACTAACACTTTGTGAAAAATACATGCAACATGTTATTAACTAATTTAATAATGAATATATTAGGGTGATAATGAAATAAAAATTTAAAAATAAGGAAAATTTTGTAATAACAACTACAAAAAAACTTCATCAAATATCTGTATTTATTCATTTAGTGTGTTTTAGAAAGTGTTTTTGAAATCATGTTTCCAATATTTGTTTGGTTTCAATCAGTTCCTATACTTATTTGGAGGAATCAATAAATTTTAGATTTGTTTTTATTTTTGTTTTTTAATGGCTTTGAATTGTTGTTTTTATAATATTGTATAATAATTGCAATTTATACTAGGAAACAACGACTAATATTTTTTATTAAGGATTGTTTATAAATTATGTAATGCAATATTTGTTCCCTTTGTCCCCCTTCTTCCCTCATAACAACATAACTTTTTGCATAGTCATAAGAATACATAGTCTGGAAACATGGACCATTTCCATTATTTTTTGATTTTAACTTAAAAACTGCCCAACAACCCGAGGAACCTGCACAACTTTATAAAATATTTCTTTTAATTTAAGTGTTGTTTGATATGGTTAAAGGAGTTTTTAAAACAAAGACATAAACTTAGCTACAGATAAAGGTTTCTTTGCTTCTTTTATTAAATTAAATAGTTATGTCGAACAACATGCATATAGTTAGCGTCTAAAGTAAACAAGACTTTGCATCAAGGCATATTCCAAAAAATTCTGGCAAATGTTCTTTAAACATTTATAGAAGAAAGAATTCTATTAATAAATGTTATTGCTAAAAGTGTAAAGAATAATTGAAGGTATTACAAATTTATTAAAAAAAGACATGTATCTGCTATTTGATTTAAGAAAACAGTTCTTAAAAAAATCTTTTACAAGAAACTTAATTTATCAATAAATTTTGTTGAAATCTTTAGATAAAAATAACTTTAATATAAGAAAAATTTAAATTCAGTAGTGATTTATTTTATTAAGAGTATTATGAAGTGGTGATCAAGAATTTACTAGCTTGACACTTCAGCAATATAACTTTAAGTAATACATTACTTACTGAAATGTCTTCTGTTATATTAAACAATCTTTCTGATATAAAACCAGGCATGAGTGAATCTGTAAAAAGAACTCAAGAAATCATAGTATATAGAGAAAAAGTTTACAATATCTTAATGAATATATTTTTTAGAGATTGCCAACAGTTTGCTTCAGTTTTACTGCTCTGCAGGGTTATGGAAGATGATACTCAGACTTTTGTTAATACTACATATAAGAAATATTATAGAATACGAACAATTTAAAAAATTATATTGTACTTTCTCTTTATAAACAAATTTGCCATGATTCAGAATCAACTAAAGTTAGTGAGAATTTGCTAAAGCCCTAACTTACATTGTTTATAAAAGTTTGTTATCTTTTATTATGCAAAAAAATTACTGAAAAACATAAAATGAGAAAGAAAACTTGTAAAACCTGTGAAGTCCGAAATTATCAAAACAAATGGAAAAAAAAGTTTGTTGAACGTAAAAGGCTATTTTCATAGTCACAACTTTTAAAAATATTAATGGTATAAAAACAACTTTTATTTAGGTAGCAACGAAGTTTATTTATTAAGGTAGTTAAAATTTATTAATAAAGGTCCTTCAATAATGTGTTACAGTTACAGCAATAAAATTCAGTTATGATCAGTTACATATTTGTATTCATAGTTTGTGATAATATGACACAGTATGCTACTTTATATTGTTTCTTTTGTATTATTTATATTTAATTTTTATTATTTATATTTGAATAAAAATTTCTGAAATTAATACCAATTCTGATTTTTTTGAGAGGCCGAAAAAAAGTTTTTTTTAATGATATATGAGATTCAGCAAGTAATCAGGGGCACATAGACTAAAAGTTTGGTTAGGGCGAAAACTGTTTTTTTCAAAGAAAATTAAAAGGATAATAAGTCAGTAAATTATATCTAAAATGTTATTTAAAATTAATTTTTTTCTCGCTATTTTGATTAGTTTAGTTATATTAGTTTTGTGAAATGACTCTGAATCCACAATTAAGTTAAATTTTATCAAGGTCAATGATAGTTATGATAAAAATATTCTATGACTAAATAGCAATATCATGCTTTCTTTTTGATAATATATTTTTAGGAAACCAAAAAAAGAGGTAAGGGAGCATTTATAGTTATCTAGAAAAGTATATATAAGTGGGTTACCCAGAAGCATACAAGGGAAGGGAGTGTTTATTTCTGTACAGACACTCAACTCCATTGTAAAAAACTACAATGTATAAAGGTCAATAGTTTCCTATTATATTTGCATGTAAATAGTTATAGAAGAAAAGAAAAAACTAGCAATAGTTATTCTAATTAAGTTAAAATTAAAACTTTTTATTTTGTTTATGTTTTGAAATTTTGTAGTGGATTGTGGATAATTTTTTTTTCAAAAAATACACTAATTTTTATGTAAATATCAAATATAAATTATGAAAATATAAACAAATATAAATTATGTAAATGAATGACAAATAATGTTTTAAAATTTATGGTTAAAAATAACTATTTTTCTTTTGTTTATTTAATTATAAACAAATTTGAAAATTTTAGAGCTTAATGTTGGTCTTTAATGTAAAATGACAGCTTTTATTTTTATTTTGAATGTTGTCATTACATTTAACATTACTAGTAATTCGAAAAACTAAAAACTGTAGCTTGATTTGATATTGTAGTAAAAATCTGTGTTAGAATATCTTTTCAGCAATAACTAACTAAACATTATTTCAAAGTAAAACTTAAACAACTTCTTTAAATGAATTTGAAAATCTTTGTAAATTTGTAAAGAAATAAACATTGTTAATTTTAAGCTCTCATCAAAACTTCCTTCTAGTTGATCTATAGATACTTTCTACAATTTATCATTTTAGTGATTCAATCAACCAAAAAAAATATTTACTGATTTATAAATTTTTAAAAATGGCTTATTTTTTGTTATATTTTCATCACGGTTCTTAACATTTAAACAATCAAAAAACATATCCACCATAAAAGCAAATTTCTGTATACTTCTGGTGATAGTTTAATAAGATGATTTTGGTGGCATAATAAACAAAATTCTGTGGATCCAGCTGTTTTTAGTAAAAAAAAATTGTATCCATTTTGTCTTCTTAAAGCTGAACAACCACAAGTTGCACAATTTTCAGCAGACATATCAAGATAGTCTAGTGAAAAATGCTTTTTGGTAACCAGATGTGTGCAGGTAGTAACAAAACCACTACCCCCTCCTTCCTATAGATTATGATGTAGTTTGTGGATGACCCCTAATAAGTACAATTTATTTTTGCTTATGTTAACAAAATAGCATGTAAAAGTAACTTTGTAAGTAGGTAATATTTTCAAAAAGAAGTAAAATAATAATATTATTTTTTTATACACTTAGATTCTTCAAGGTTTTGATTTAAAAATAAAGCCCGGAACTACTGTGGCATTAGTTGGAGAATCTGGATGCGGTAAAAGCACTATTGTAAAACTTTTACAACGGTTTTATGATACTCTAGAAGGATCTGTAAGCCATTACTTTTTCTAATTATTTCTATATTAATGTCAATTGAACATTTTAGGAAATCAGGTTTGTGTACTGTTTACTTATTTTAAGCAATTAAAACTTATCCTGACATTAAAGCCTATTTATTCAAGTCAAATCAGTGTGAACTGCAAGCCTTCCCAGGAATCGCTCATGGTTTTTCGTCTTGTATGTCCACGCATGAGTATTTTATGTTAGACAACTTGATCATGGCCATTTGCAAGTTTTGCATTGTTGTGGAAAAAACTAAGTTTTAAAAACAAAGAAAGCAAAACTAACAAAATAGAAATTTAAAATAAATTAAAATAGAAAAAAAATTTATAGTTTAAATAATTTGTGAACTGTTTTTATTTTTGTTTCTTTAGAGTGGTTGTTATTTTCAGCATCAATATTGGATTAGGCAAAGTAAAAAAAAAAAAAAAAAAAAAAATTAAGTCAACATTAAAAAGAATAATTTTTCTTTATTTTATTTGTTTTTTTTTAAAGAGGAAAGCAAAAATATAAACTGCTATCTGTTCGTAAAATGTATTTGTATAATTTTAATGTAAAAAGTATATATTGTCCCTATATGAATACACTGTGTAATGTATGTGTATACTTTTATGTATAACTTTCTTTATTATATAATTGCATTTATTTGTTAATAAGTATGTGCACATTTAGCTTATTTGGCTAAGGCATTTACTTCATACACAGCATATCTGTGGAAATAATTCTGCCACGATCTGTTTTTTAAATACCGCTGGTCATATATTTGCTTTGTAACCATTTATCTTTTTATTTTTATATATAAACATCTTTTTGTTGTATGTTATTGAATGATACACATCTCTTCACATTCAGATTTCTTATACCATTTAAGCCTTTCAGTGTATGTTCTAAGTAAAATGCACACAGATATATACATAGTTTTTAAGCTTCATTTAGGCCATGCCTTCAACACATTTTTCACATAGCCCTAGTTGTTTCCTATTACCTTTCTAATTCCTGTACGTTTTTTATCCCCACTCTTTTAGCGCTTTGTAGTTTTGGATACCTGTTCTTTTTTAACTTTTGGTTCTGTGCAATTAGTTCTACCCGCCCCCTCCCTTTTGGTCTACTATTTTAATGATGAACAATTTATTATATTGATAATAATTATTAATTGTCATGCAATTATTATTATTAATTATTAATAATTGTTGACATATATTTCACCAATAACATAGTATACCAAAAGGAAGTGGCAGAGTAAAAAAACAAAAAAAACTTGTGAAGTGGTGGGACAGACGTTCTAAGTACAAATTAAATACCCTATACAAATAAGCTAAACTTGTGATTACTTATTAACAAATAAATCAAATATTTTTGGTTTCCTCTTTAAAAAAAAAATAATAATAATATTGAATAATTATTCTTTTTAATGTTGACTTAAAACTGTTTTTTTTTGCTTTGCCTAATCTAATTTTGTTGCAGAAAATAACAACTACCCTAAAGAAACAAAAATAAAAACAGTAAACAAGTTATTTAAATTATTTTCATTTTTTTATTTTTTTATATTTAAATCTATTTTAACTTCTCTTTTGTTAGTTTTTCTACAACACCTTATATAATAAAACTTGCAAACGGCCATGACCAATTTGTCTAAGATAAAATAATCATACATGGACATACAAGACAAAAAGCCACACGTGTTTCCTAGGAAGGATTGAAGTGTGTTTCTGCATCAATCAGCATTGTGTAGTTCTTAAAATCTAATCTTGATCTGCCTTACTTATTCTGCTTTTTTATTTTGTCTAATCTCTGTCATTTACTTGTACCCAATTTGTCTTAATTATCCTTTTTGACCATCTCTCAAATAACTCTCATTTCTCATTTATATTTCTATCACTTTAATCATCACCTTTCAACCGGTTATATATATTTTTTTTTAATTAATAAAAATAATTTTTCTGAAATACATTACTTAATATTTAATAAAAATTTTTATTTAAGATTATGATTGATGGAGTTGATATTAGGAATTTGAATTTAAAAAATATGCGTACAAATATTGGTGTAGTAAGCCAGGAACCAATTCTTTTTGACATGAGTATTGCAGAAAATATAAGTTTTGGAGCTGTTCATGAAGTATCACAATCAGACATAGAAAATGCAGCAAGAAACGCAAATGCACATGATTTTATCTCTGCTTTACCTAAGGTAGAGATGTTTTTATTAAATTTAAAAAAATATTATCACAAATAATTATTAGTTAAATTTTATTAGTTTTTTAAATTAATAAAAATGCTTTTTCTGGAATACATTATTTATATTTAAAATATAATCAATATTATATATATATATTATTATTATTATTATTATTATTATTATTATTATTATTATTATAGGGTTTATTAATAGAAATGAGGCGATTGCTTGGGCTATAAAACAGTGTACTGAGTACTATCTATGTTTCGAGTCAAGTTCTTTAACAAATTTAAAAATAAATAAAGTAACAAAAACTATAAAACACAAAAAACCACAGTCATCATCAAGTTCGCTAAACCTATCATTCACCAATATTCGTGGTCTTCGAAATAACTTTTCTTTTGTTGAGTCTTATCTCTTGCAAAGTTCACCCGACCTACTTGCTCTTTGTAAGACTAATTTGAGTTCAGCTGTCTCATCTTGTGATCTTAGTGTTGATGGTTATCTTCCTTTAATTCGTAAAGACTCCAATAGTCACATGCTTGGCCTGGGCATTTACATTTGTAAGAATTCACCCATTTGTCGGGAAACTATGTTTGAATCCACAGACTACTCTTTTATGTGCTTTCGTTTAGCACTACTTCACTCTATCACCTTTCTCTTTGTTTTATATTGCTCTCCCTCATCTCAAGACTGCACTCTTATTGATGTTATTTCTGATCATATTGACCGAGCCCTCTCTCTTTATCCATAAGCCAATATTGTTGTTGTTGGTGACTTCAATGTTCATTACACTGAATGGCTTGGCTCTAGCCTGTCAGTGACTCTGCAGGCATAAAGGCCCACAAATTTTGCCTTTCTCAATCCCTAACTCAAATAGTCAACTTTCCAACTGGCTTTCCAGATAACCCGAATCAGTTACCTTCTCTACTCGACTTATGTCTTATTTCTGATCCTAGTCAGTGCTCGGTTTCTCCACATTCACCCTTAGGTGCCTTCGATCATGGTTTGTTCTCTCTAAAACTATTATCTCATTCTTCTTTATCATTAGAATCCCCTATCATCATACATTTTACAACTACCTTAAAGCTGACTGGGACTCTTTCCGTGATTTTCTTCATGATGGCCCCTGGGTAGAAATCTTTTGTCTTCCTATTGACAAAAAATTTTTCTTACATAACTTTGTTGATTTAGGCTGGCATGGAATCCTTTATTTCCTTACGATGATTCCAGGTCAAGCCTCACTCTTCTCCATGGTTTTCCTCACATTGTGCTGCTGCAATTGCCAATCGAAACCATTACTTCCATATCTATCAGCAAAACAATTCTCCAGAAAACAGACGTTTGTTTATTACTGCTAAAACGATTGTAAAAAGGTTTTATCTAACGCCAAAGCCCGCTATTCTCAGATCATGAAATCTCGTATTTCATCACAAAAATTAGACTCTTGTGACTTCTGGAGAACCTTTAAAAGTATCAATAATAAAGGCAAGTCTGTAATTCCACCTCTTTTGTATGGTTCAGACTTTGCCACCTCACCTAAAGACAAAGCTGAATTGTTTGCTAAGAACTTTTCATCAATATCATCTCTGGATTCCACTAGTTGCGTTCTACCTGATATAGCCGTCAAACAGGATGATCCACTGCTCGACATCCGTATCACTCATACCTGTTATAGTCTTGCAGAAGTGTTCTCTGGAGCTGTCGTCTATCCTTTTAAACTATTTAACAAGTGCTTATGAGAGTCTTGTTTTCCAGCCTGCTGAAAAGCAGCATCTGTTATCCCTATTTTTAAAAATTCTGGAGAGCAATCCGATTCATCTAACTACCATCCCATTAGTCTTCTTCCTATAAAAACAAGGTTTTTGAATCTTTAGTTAACAAACACTCAATCTCTCATCTTGAATCTCATAACCTACTTTCTGATCATCAATATGGATTTCGATCTTCTCGTTCAACGGCTGATTTGCTAGCAGTAATAACTGATAGGTTTTATTGCGCATTAGATAAAGGTGGAGAGGTTAAGGCCATTGCTCTTGACATTTTTAATACGTTTGATAAAGTTTGGCATGCTGGTCTTCTCCATAAGCTTTCTTCTTACGGTGTATCTGGAAACATCTTTAAGATTATTAAATCCTTTCCAATCGTAGTATAAAAGTTGTCCTTGATGGACAGCACTCTTCTTCTTATTCTGTAACCTCAAGGGTTCCTCAAGGTTTAATCCTTGGCCCTATACTCTTTTTAATTTACATTAACGATCTTCCAGATATTCTCACATCTAAGGTGGCATTGTTTGCTGATGATACTACCATTTATTCTTGTCACAATAAGAAGCCAACTCCCTCTGATTGCTTGCAGAGGGCATTTGAGCTTGAAAAGGATCTCACTTCTGCTACAGCATGGGCCTCACAGTGGCTGGTGAACTTTAATTCAGATAAAACTCAATTTTTTCAGCCAATTGTTATTGCAATAATTTAGACTTTCCTATATTTATGAACGGTAATGTACTCGATGAGTCATCTACCTTTCATCTTCTAGGATTAACTCTCACTTCTGATCTTTCGTGGAAACCTTATATCAAATCCGTTGCAAAATTAGCATCTGCTAAAGTTGCATCTCTTTATCGAGCTCGACACTTTCTTACTCTGGATTCTATTCTTATCTCTATAAATCTCAAATCCGACCTTGTATGGAATACTGTTGCCATATCTGGGGCGGATCTTCTGATGATGCCCTTTCTCTTTTAGACAAGGTGCAAAAACGCATTGTAAACATAGTTGGACCTGCTCTTGCAGCCAACCTTCAACCTCTGTTATGTCAGGCCTTCTCAGGAGACGTGTGCGGTCGCACGCCTTGAATGACCACACATATATATATTTATGTTGAAAACATGGCTACGATTTTTTTTGCATTTATTAAATGACGCATTTTAAAAACGCACTGAAAAAACCAAATTAATTGCTCATCTTTTTTTTATTATTATTAATAATTCATTATTATAGTTATTAATGAGAAAATAAAAACATTAAAATAACATATATGGGCAATTCCATTTATAACTTATGTTACACGCGCAACTACTTTATCAAATATTTGCTTATTTATAACTTTTAGCAATTTTGTATGAAAGTTGTTAGTCTAATAAATGAAATAAGCTTAAAAGTTTTGAGTTCAGCCAAAAGAGAGCAAACTTATTACTAAAAATGCCACTTGCACTTATGTTACACGGAAAACAAGGTAAAAAAACAAATTCAACTTATAGGTCTCATTTCTGCGAATCAGTAAAGCAGTTTGTATTAGAAACTTTTACAAAATGCAGATAATTCTATACCAATTTAAAATTTTTATAAAAACTTTTTTAAAATAAATTTGTTTTTTTGATACTGTATTTTTTACTTAAATTACATCTCTTACATTATCGAGCGGTTATCATGATTTTTTTAATCTATTATTAAGAGTTAGAGTTACATAACAAAAGTATTAAACTCATTCATTAAAAACAATTAACAAAGAAATTTTTTAAAAGCTGGTGGCACTCTTCCTGAGTGATTTTTCATAACATTCATGAAAGTTATCAAACCGAAAATAGTTTTTTTGCAAGACCAAGAGCAACTTATTTAAAACAAAATATTTTAGTTTTACATCTTTATTATTACTTAATTGAGTCATTGGTTTGTCGAAGTTTTTATTTACACTTCTTACGTTTATGCATATTGCTTTAATTTATAAGATTGAAATTTTAAAATGCTGCTAAGTTTAATTTTTAAATATATAAATCTTTTCTAAACATCTATATGTAACCAAAATAATAGTACATAAGCAAACAAAAAAAAACAATAAAATAAATACATATAAAAAAAAAAAAAGTTTTTTTTTTTAATTCTCCTTATATAAAAAGTTTCAGTTAAAACCTTGTCAAGACAACATGAAGGAATAATAATTACTTAATGACGTAATTCATTAAGTAAACAAAAACTTAACGAAAAATCACCAGAATTTTATTAAATGCATGAAAACAAATATATATATATATATATATATATATATATATATATATATATATATATATATATATATATATATATATATATATATATATATATATATATATATATATATATATATATTTATATATTATTTTTATTTTTTTATTTTATCATTAATTACAAACATATATATATGTGCATTATTGTTAGGTTTTTTTTCTCATAAATAATTATAATATTAAATTATTAATAATAAAAAAAAACCAATAAGATGACTAATTAGTTTGATTTTTTTAGCGCGTTTTTAAAATGCGTCATTTTTAATAAATGCAAAAAAAATTTTTGCCATGTTATCAAAAAAAATATATATGCGTGGTCATTCAAGGCGTGCAACCGCACGCGTCTCCTGAGAAGGGCTGCACATTGTTGTAATGTTGCTTTTTTTTCTCTTTTCTACAAATACTATAATGGGCACTGCTCTAAAGAGCTAGTGTCATTTGTGCCATCTACTAAAATTCATTCTCGTGTTACTCATCATTCAATTAAGTCTCATCCTTTTTCTGTTACTGTTCCTAAGTGCTTCAAAAACTCTTATTCGTCTAGTTTTTTTCCTCAAACATCATTCTTTGGAATTCGCTTCCTTCATCTTGCTTTCCTGATTCATATAATTTGCAATCTTTTAAATCATCTGTCAATCGTTATCTTGCTCTACAACCTTCATCTTTTCTCTTCCAGTAACTTCCAACACTAATTAGTGGTTGCTTGCAGCCTTGTTGTAAGCAAAGATGTTAAAAAAAATAATAATAAATAAAAAATTCACTTTTCAATGCTATTTTAGTTATTTAAGTGTTTTACATATTCCTTTTGAAAGAGACACATTTGCATATGCCACAAGTCAACTTTAAATGCAATTGAAAATTAATGTTTGTTTGAAAATGGCAAAATTTCCAAACTTATGCCTTTTTCAAGTGAAATGAAGCGTAACTGAGATGACATAATCTTTATTTTTTGTTAACAAAATGAAAATTGTGAGCTTGCTGAAAATGCATATAGATCTAGAAAAAGAGTGTCTGGTATAAGGAGCAGTGGAAATTATAAACATGAAAAAAAAAAAAAAATTGCTAAAGAAGCTTATAAAAACCACAAAGGAAATGATATGGCACCATAGCAGAGGGGTACCTCTAGCAGGTTAATTTTTTGTTCTATAATATGTTTGTTCTCAAATTTTTGCTTATTTACTCATGTTTTACCACCAATAATTGGAGGTAAAACATCTTGATATATAATTATTACAATATTACCTCAATAATTTTCTTTATTAACTGATGTAATTCAAAAATTTCTTTATTTACAGATGTAAGATATATACTTGTAGTTATAGATTGAAAAGAAGGAAATAGAGAGAAGATGTTTAGATCTGAAGAACCTAAGAAAATAGATTTTTCTTTTATTTATCACACTAAGATTGAAGGTGTGATAAAAAAAGTATGCAAGAAAGCTTTTTACAGCATGCATGAAATTTCTATGAAACAAGTTAGACATGCATTTTCTTAAAAAAAAAAAAAGAAAGAGCATATCAGTATAGGTCACAGAGGTAAATCCCAGGGATCACGATGCAACACATTACCTGGTGATACATTACCAAAAATACATGAGGATATTGTATCATTTCCTGTTAAATATGTGCACTACTATAGTAAAGATGCATCATTTTATTATTTGGATGAAAAACTCAATGTGAAAATTATGCACACGTTATGCATACAAAAATATTCAAATAATCCTGTTAAATATAAGTTTTATCTTTAATATTTCCAAGAAAATTTTAGTTTATCATTTAGTAGAAAACAAGTTGGTGTCTGTGAACTGTGTGAAGAGTTAAAAATTAAAATAAAAAACCACACCTTAATAACAAAGCAAAAGGAGTCTATCAAGCAGAAACTCAAAAAATATTTAATATGTTTCCTTATAATTTATTGCAATATAACTAATTTTTTCATTCATAAAGTTTTTAAGTTGATTTTTTTATTCAATTTTTTTGTTTAAATTGTTTTGCAATAAAGCCACTGGGTGTTAAAGACATGGCTATTGTTTCCTTACAAATAAATTTATTGAAAGCTAGCTTTAAAACTCTTTTTAATTTTTCAAATTTTGTTTTTTTAGTTTCATATTTTAATTCAAGATTATTTGAATAAGAGAATTTTATGACTAAAGTTTTGTAGTTCAAAGAGATTTCTTTTTAAAATTATTTCCTGAAAACAATTTGCGTATTTATAAAAAAAAATTTAATCTTGATAATGCTATAAATAAAATAAAAATAGAAAAAAATGGTATCACATTTATCATATTCTTTTTGAAATTTCTTGTTGAAATAATTGTTAGTTAAAAGCTTATCATGTGTTAGCAACATATAAGATATAAATAGAAACATTTGTATGGCTAGCTTTCGCAAGTAAATGTCTTGAGCATATTAAGTATATTTTATAGTTTAGTAACTTAACTGTAGTAACTTAACTGGTTGCTTTAATTTATTTTTGAAAAATTTTTTTGTGATGTATAAAGTCATTAAGTAAATCTCTCAAGGGTAATGCAGAAGTATTTATCAAGAACTTTCCTTCTTATTCGACTCTAGAATCTTATGGTCATTCTCTTCCTTCCATTCCAATAAAACAGGTTAACCTGTTGTTAGACATTCAAGTCACTCCAACTTACGCTGTTAATGTCATATCTTAATTAAACTTTTCTACTGTTTGTGGTCCAGACAACATTCCTGTCAGAACATTTTTCAATTCTCTCTAAACTATTTAATAAATGCTTGACTGAGTCTTGTTTTCCTTCCTGTTGCAAAATGGCATCTGTTGTTCCAATTTTCAAAAACTCTGGTGAACATTCTGACCGTTTCAATTATCATCAGTTCAGTCTTCTTTCTGTTATTAGCAAGGTCTTTGAGTCTCTAATAAACTATATTGAGTCAAATAACTTACTGTCAGACAATCAAAACAGTTTTTGATCCTCTCACTCTACAGCTGACTTGCTAACTGCTGTGACTAAAAGATTTTATTGTGCATTAGATGAGAGGCTGGGGCTCTCGACATATCTAAGATTTTCGACAAAGCTTGGCATGCTAGTCTTCCCCATAAACTTATTTCATATGATATATCTTGGAAAGTTTTTAAGATTATCAAATCGTTTCTTTTTAACCGCTTTTTTAAAGTCATCTGTGAAGGCTAACACCCTTTGCAGTAACTTCTGGGGTATTCAAGGTTCTATTCTTGTTCCTGTTTTGTTTTTATCTACATTAATAATCTTCCCCACAACCTTACATCTAAAGTAGCTCTTTTTGCTGATGACTCACCTTATTACTCCTGTCTTCTCTTTTTTGATTGCTTAGAATAGGCAGCCGATCTTAAATCTGATCTCACTTCTGCAACAGATTGTAACTTCTGTAGTAGATTGGGGCTCATAGTGACTTATAAGTTTAAACTCCAACAAAATTCTAAAAAGATTGCAAATTATATGAATCAAGAATCAAGAAAACAAAATTAAGAGAGTAAATTCCAAAGAACTGACGTTCGAGGGAAAAACTAGACAAATAAAAATTTTTGGAGCACCTAAGAACAGTCACAGTAAAAGGATGAGACTTAATTAAATGACAAGTAATATGAGAATGATTTTTAGTAGATGGCACAAGAGATGCAAGCTCTTGTGCCATCTACTAAAAAAGCTATGTGATAATGGCTGGAGGTTGGCTGCAAGACCCAAATCCATATTGATGATCAGTGAGTAAGTTTAAATCAGGTCAGGTTATCCTACTACTGGTAACATGTGACCCAGTACAACCTGCTTCATGTTCTACTGCTTTGTAACAAACCAACTCCATTTTATCTTGGGACTCTTGATTGGAGCCACATAAGGTGGCATTGTTTGCTGCCTATACTATCATTTATTCTTGTTTTGATAAGAAGCCAACACTCTCTGATTAGTTGGAGGGTGCATTTGAGCTTGAAAATCTCATTTCTGTTACAGCATGGGACAGTAAACAGTGGCTGGTGAACTTTAATTCAGATAAAACCCAATTTTTTCAGCCAATCGTTATTGCAATAATTTAGATCTTCCTATATTTATAAATGGTAATGTATTTGATGAGTCATCTACCCTTCATCTTCTAGGATTGTAAACATAGTTGGAATTGCTCTTGCAGCCAACCTCCAACCATTATGACATCATTGTAATGTTTCTTCTTTTTCACTTCTTTACGAAAACTTTAATGGGCACTGCTCTAAAGAGCAGTGCCCATTAAAGTTTTTAAAATCATATTTTTAAAATCATCATGTTTTTTACTAATAAAATAAAAAAAAGTTTTTTTACTACTTTTAACATTATTAAACACTAAAAAACATCATTATTCAAGTTTAAGAATACATAAATCATACTACATGAACACATAGTTATAAAAATGTATTCACTAATATACACTTTTTGTATGACAATTGGAAAAACATGGAGCTGCACTAAGTCTTACATTACATTCTAAACATTCATATCTTGTATCTTTTTGAATTATGTGTTTGTAACATACTGCACACCTTCTTTGAGCATTGATCTTTTATTATCATTTTCAATAATCATTTATCAAATATATATTTTCATTATTGATTCATCAAATGTATAATTTTCTATCTTTTAGTAAGTAAATATTTACATTTTTTTAATTATTTTTGCACTAAAAGAACTTCCTTATTTGTCATATTAAAAATAAGTGAACAGGCGCAAAAGTGAATTATTGAAACAAAATCTTTTTAATTATGTAGTAATAAATTTTGTGATAAGTAGGCGTATAATTATTGATGAACAAGAAGGAAATACAAGGAGATACATAAAACCATAATATGGCTAGGAAATTTAAGAACCACTTTTAGTTTGCATAATATTGCAACATGGACTTTTAACGGGTTAAAATTAAAAACTCAAAAAACTCTGCTTAGTCTCAATTTGTCAACAAACAGTTGTATATTTTTTATAAGATTTTTATTTTGTTGGTTTTTAATTTTTTTTTATAAATTGCTAATTTGTATTCAGGGTTATGATACCAGAGTTGGCGAACGAGGAGCTCAATTGTCGGGTGGTCAGAAGCAAAGAATCGCCATAGCTCGAGCTCTAATCAGGAATCCAATAGTTTTATTATTTGATGAAGCCACATCAGCATTGGATACAGAAAGTGAAAAAATTGTTCAAGAAGCCTTAGATAAGGTGCGCCAATTAAGTATATAATTAGTAGAAATATTTTAATTTTATAACTATGGGATTTTAGACTAAACTAATATTGCTTTTCTGAGTTTAATTATACATTTTATTAAAATTTTGATAGACCTTATTAAAAGTTATTTATAAAAACTTTTGTAATCAACTTTCTTCTTGCAAACTAGATTGCAAATCAAATAAAAGGTTTTTGAAACTAATCAAAAAAATTAAGAAAAAATGTTTCACTTTTTCATGAAATCAATTTACGTTAACATGAGTTCATGAAATCAATTTACGTTAACATGAGTTCTTATCTAATAAAGGTGTTTGTTGTCTATTATGCAGTATTTAACTGTGTTTTCAAAATAAAACTACTGTAAAAATGGAGGTAAAAATTTTATAATAAGGTATATTAGAATTGCAAATCAGATTACAACTTGAATAAAACTTTTGTTGTCTAAAAAAGTATCATTAATAAATTAACATAATGTCAACTAATCAAACTGAAAGTTTTTTGATTAGCTGACGTCATGTTAATTATGGTAAGTTGACTAAGTCTAACTTACCATAAAGAAAACATGCTAACTTTTGTGATTTTTTATAAATGAAGTTTGAACTTTTAAATCTTTTTCAAAATTATTATGAAATTACAAAGGTATGTTTTTTGATATAACTAATATTTAGAATTCATAACAAAGTTTAGTTACCCAAAATGTCATTCTCTCCCCCCCCTCCCTTTCTCTAGTTCTGTTTGCCAAGTAAGTTTCTTTTATCATTAGCAAATTCTTTAGATGCATAAGAATTAATCAAAGATTCTTTCAAGGTACAATATTTTGAGCAAGATTGATTGTTAAAGATCTATAAAGTTAAGTAAATTAACTCTTATTTTTGATAGAAGTAATAAAATTTTAAAGTTCTAGGTTTTAAAATAAATTTTGTAGTAAACTTTTTAATTGTCAGTGACAATTGGACTAGTTGGTTATATTTTTATTATTATTTTATTATATTATGCAGTAGTGGTGTAGTGGTTGAGTGCTCGCTTCATAAGCTAGAGGTTCCGAGTTGGATCCCCACCATGTCCCTGGTAGTACCGTGCTCAACTCGTTTCTCCGCGCAGCGGCCTTGTTCATCAAGGTTTGTGTTTCAAAGTCATAGAGTTGAGAGAGGGTTATTAAGTAGCCTCCTCAACTGTAGTGGCCTTCTCAGCCTTAAAGAGGTGAATTAACAAAAAAAGTATATATGTTTTATTAAGTAGCATAACACCAGATAAAGTTGCAAAAGATAATTTTTTTTTGTTCATGAGGGTCAGTTATATTGGCACAAACATACAAATAATTAAAAATACTAGATTAGTTACTGAATTTAATACCTTTAGTATGTTAGTTACAATTTTTAAGCAGGTAGCAAAAGTTAGTAAGTCAAATTAAATTAACGTTAAAGTTAAATACTGATTGTAACATTCTGCTTCATTTGAAAATGAAGTGCATCATTCTGCACATTTATAAAATGATTTTTTTTATCTAATCAAAATCCAAATTAAAAATAAAATTGATGCAGACTCAATTTTATAATTGCTAAATTATAAAATTGAGCTAAATGCTGTTTTTTACAAGACAAAAAAAATCGCTAAATGTTAAACTTTTTGTATCAACAAAAAGCTGTTTTGAGTTTCGTATAATAAAATAATTTTTGTGCTAATTTTTTTGCTATCAATAAAAAAGATGGCAGCAATTATTTTATATTGTAAATAATATTGTTATATAAAATTGTTGGGTTTCAGATTTTTATTGCACATGAAAATCAAATGCCAAGAAAAGTATAAGATTCTAGTAAAAAAAGTATAATATTTGAAAACTTGATTTAGATTGTAAGCATAAAGCTAAATATATTCTTTTTGTTAAAGATATAGAGCTATTCAACCACAACTGTTTTTTAGTTATTCATAATATATTTGAAAAACTGTTGGCTTGGGTGTGTCCCAAGTCAACAGTTTTTCAATCAAATATTAAAATCAATGCATGTGGATTTTTTTTTAATTAAAAAAAAATCCACATGCATTGATTTTAATATTTCTTTCTTTGTATGTAAAATGCAATACATTCCACAAACATGGATGCATTCTAATCTAAAATATGCAACTGAATTAAACAATCATTATATAAAGAGAAAAGCTAACCTCTGATAGAAATACTTCTGTTTAAAAACTGATCTGCAAAAACTAACTTATGCAGAATTATATACTTCTGAAACTTCGAAATGCGGATTTAAGTATTTAAGTATCTTTACTTAATCATATGGAACATTTTTAAGTAATGATTCTTTGCTACAGATTGAAAGTCTGTCATCTGCTTTTTTTTAAATTTGAATCAACTTGATTGGATTGTTTTAAGGAATGTATTTTAGTATTATGACAAACCAATTGGGCTTAAACTTTAGCTATTTCCATATTATATCAATAATACTATGTAAATTGTCTATTTCCTGGATAACACTATGTCCTGGCCTACAAAATTTCTGAATAATTTTATAAGATAATTTTTAAAGCAATTTTTATAAAACTATTTTGATTTTGTGGTACACAAGAGTCGCTCCATAAAAATATTTCAGTTATTTGAGATTTATTTATAACTTTAATCCAGTATAATAAGAAAAGCACAAGTTATATCATTTCCCGATTAGCCACTAGGAAGTTCTCACTATAGTGCACCATAACTTTTTTTTGATATTGAGCATTGTGCAGTCAAATAAAAAATAATATTTTTTTTTTTTTGTAAAAAAAACTGGAAATATTTGTTGTTGGTAGGCTGAGCACATTTTTCATATCGAAGCATATAAAACTTTTGCTTTATCAAATGTTTTTCATGATTATGTTTTTCATTAGTCTCAACTTTCTTTTTGTATGAATTTCATGTTCTGTTTTTTTTTTTTCATTTGAGTTAGGCGAAGGATTAATTTTATTCTTTCATATTTGTCACATTTATCTTTTTTTAATTTAGGAACGTCAATTTTAAACTCTGTGTTAAATATTGTTCTACACACTTTTTTTGCAAATAACATTGTCAAAAATACATTTCTTGCAATATTGTCAAAATGACCATGTTTAGATTAAATATACTCTTTGTTTGTATTTTTGTGGCAGAATTGACTGTCAAATCTGGGAATCCTTTGATTATGTTGACATACAAAATCTTTAATATAATTTTGGGCAGTTCGACTTTAGCAATATACTTCTTTTATAATGTTGAGGTGTTCCTGTTGTTTTGTTTTTTGTTAAGTGGTAATTTAAAATTCTTTTTCCATCAAAGTCTAGAGTAGAAAGATTAAACTCCTTGCAAATAATATAAGTTCGTCTGAAAAAGTATAGTAATATGACTAACTTTTTTTTAATTCTGGATTTTCAGCTAAAAACCTTTTTTTTGTTCTCTAAAATTATATAAATAATAAAATACAATATAAATAAATGTTAATGTAAAAAAAAATTAAATAAACACATTGTAGTTAGGGAGTAAAAAAGACGCTTTTCTTAATCATTCAAAATCCAGTTTTGTTGGTGCAAAGTTTCTTAATTAGTTATGCTCATTTTTATTTTATATATATATTTTTTTCTAATTCACCTCCCTGAGGCCGAGCAGGCCACTACAGACGAGGAGGCTACTTAATTGTAATTATAACCCTCTCTCAACTCTATAACTCTGAAACACAAACCTTGACAAACAAGGCCGCTGCGCGGAGAAACAAGTTGAGCATTGTACTCTTAGGTATGTGGTGGAAGTCAAACTTAAAACCTCTTGCTTATGAAGCGAGTGCTCTACCACTTCACCACTACCGCATTTTGAATGACATTGTATGTAATCTCTTACTTATTGTTTAAGGCTATGTACTATGCACATCAAATCTATATAGCAAATGAAAAATGACCAAGTGGCAAATGAAAATCTCATGATGAAATAATGCTAATGAAAGTAATGATAATGAAAACAAAAAAGATGTAATTTTTACTAAGGAAATACAGATTTTTTAGAACTTTTTAACGAAGTTAAAATAAAGATATTTTGATTATGTAATCTGCAACAAACTAAGTCCTTTCTACATCTCGCTTGAATTAATGGTTTTCAAAAAATACATGAAATGTGTTCTGAAAATCAGACCTATTATTTTGTCAATTTGTGCTTAATAAATATATTAAAATTTTCTCAATTTGTGCTTAAAATATATATTAAATATATTTTGCAAAATTTACTGTCGCCATTAATACTTTCATATTCTGTTTAAAGGTTATTTTAAAGATAAAAAGTCAAATCTTATATACCACATATATAAAAGAATACTGAGTTCAGTTTATAAAGAATTGTTTTTTGCATTTTTTTGGTCCTGAATACACAGGTTTGTTCAGTTCAGAAATTTTGACTTACTATTAACTTAGAAGCTAATTTTATGACCTTTAATTTCAAAGATAGAAATTTGCAACTCAATTCGAAACAATATATGTAGTCACTGAATAGAATACTTACTACTCAAAATTTAAAAAAAAAAAAGTGTTTTGACTATTGGTAGTGTGGTTGATACTTTTTGTGAAAAAAAATGCATAAGGCATATCCAGCAGCAGCTTATCACACTCAATAAATGCCATTCTTTTTGTATCTTGCAAAGATACAAAAAGAATGGCATTTTAATATTCAATCAAAATGTTGATCTTGATGCAGCTTATAATGATTTCATGCTGTTGCATAACCATATCTTAAATAATTATTGTAATAGTGATTCATTCAGAACAGTAAAAAATTGCTGGAACATTGCACTAAGTTCTTCAATCATCTAAATGAAGTCATAGACTATCACCTTTTTTTAATTATTTATTTTTATTTTTTTAATTATTTATTTTATTATTTTAATTTTTTTAATTATTAAAAAATTATTTATGTTACCAAGGGGAAGCCCTTTCTTAGGCTAGATAAAAATTCACTAGTTTCTTCCAACAAGACAGTTATTATGTCAGAGAAGTACTAATTTTAAAATGTTTTTGCCTGTAGCTTGATAAATAACTTTTTTTGGTTATTTTAAATAGGTTAAATTTTTTTTCTGTTTCTTTATGAAATAAACATAACTTGTCAAACTAACTTCAATTTTAAAGAAAATAAAATGCAATGAGCCTAATACAATAAAGTTAAACATAGTTACTTCGTCTAAAAGAAAAATTTATCCTATATAGCTAATCTAACACAAAACTTATTTATGTCAGTCATAAAAATGTCTTACAGTTTCAGACATATATTTTTTTTAGGTTAGCAAGGGCCGTACAACAATTGTCATTGCTCATCGCTTATCTACGGTGAAAAATGCTGATGTCATAGTGGTTGTTAAAGAAGGTAAAGTTGCTGAATTTGGAACACACCATGAATTAATTTCTAAAAAAGGTCTGTACCACCAATTAGTTTTACTTCAGACTGTGATTGAAGAGGTTGTTCCTGACCTCCTTAATGAGCTGGGTGATGAAGAAAAAAAAGAAATATTGGAAAAAATTAAATCTACTTCTTTCTTGAAAAACGATGAAGAGGTTGTTGAAAGTTTTCATAGACAGCTCTCAAGTCGATTTTCAATGAGACAAAGTAAACTCAACTCACTTGTTAAACAAAGTAAAGAAGATAAAGATAAGGAAAAAAAAAAAAAAGAGGAGGAGGAAAAGGTTGAACCTGCTCCTTTTACAAGAGTTTTTAGGTTGAATGTTACCGAGTGGCCATATCTTGTTTCTGGCATGTTTTTTGCTGGGTTAGTTGGGGCATTTCCTGTGCTATTTGCTATAATTTTGAGCAATTTATTTGAGGTAATTTTTTGTATTCATTTATCTTTTGATACAACATCAGTTTTATTTTAACAAATATTTTTTAATACTCGTTTTTAGGTATTTGCTAAACCACCTGAAGAAATTCGCAAACAATCTGTAAAATGGTCACTCTACTTCTTAGGTTTGGGGTTTCTTGATTGCATAGGATTTTTTTTTTCTGTAAGTTTTTTTGTTGTAATCTTTCATATGATTTGTATTACATAGTTATTTTTTCAATATATTTTACATGACTTACATGGTAAAAAGCCATGTAAAAAATCTTTAAAAATATATAGGTATATTTTGCCATTATTGAAATAATGTATATAAAACTCAAAATAATAAAAAACTTCCAAAGGTTTGATATATTTCTAGATATAGTGACATTCAAATTACTTTCAAATTGTTTTAGTTACACATTTACATCTAGTTCTATGTGTTTGTTGATAAAAATACATTTGCTTATGCCTACAAATTAGTCTTTCTATATGCATTAATTTATGCTTATTCCTGCATGTTAATTTATATACAATAAACTCCTGGTTATTAACTCTTTACTTATTCAAATTTCTTGCTTACTTGAAGCAATTTTCATTCCCCAAGAATTTTCCTTATCAAACTCATGCTAATATCCATTAGTTATTTGAAACTGCAAATATTCAAAATTTTGTTTATTAAAAATGTTTTTCTTTGATTGAAGATAAAATTTGATTGCTTTTCAAAACAAATAGTTTAACACATTGCAATGTAGTGCAGTAGAAATTTCAACATGGCATCTGCATGAAAATAGGCAGTCCTGACAATCAAAGCAAAATATCTTACTCTTCAAGATAAGGAAAGTGACCCAACTAAATAGTATGTTGCCAAAAAGTTTAATGTTAAAAGTTTAATGTTCCTTAAAACACTTCAACTTATTGGATTAAGCATAACAATACATAATCAGCAAGTATGAGAATACATAATCAGCAAGTATGAGTATGGTCAATTGGAAAAAAAAAGACTAAAGTAAAATTTTGAAAAGCATGATTTTGTTGATAAAGTTGTATATAAATGGTTTATGAATGCACATGAACAAAATGTACCAATAGGTGGACACATCATTAGAGAGAATGCTCTAGAATTTTAGTTTGCAGTCAATAAAAAATTACTCTTCACTATCTGCATGTTATGGGAGAGTACCAAGAGGTTTTTATTTGAATTAATTGTTAAATAATTGAAAAAATAATTGTTTGAATTAATTGTTACACGTGTGCTTGTGCACACACACATTCATTATAATTCAAGTTCTTGTTTGATATTGGCAACCACACAGCACTTTGATTATTTGTTTTTGTGGTCACAAATACATTAGCATAATGGATGTTAAGGGTGAGAAAGACGAGTAGATTGGTGGTAAAAAAGACATTGTTTTTCGAACTATTCCCTGCCATGAAATGATGTGCAATTACAGTAATTTTTTTCGGTATGAATTGAAGGATATTTACAACCCAATGAGTTTGGTTTATTTTATAACAGCTTCCGATAAAATCTTTTCATCTAAATGGTGAACAATGTGCAGAAGAAAAATTTAGCAAAGTTTGTTTAACAGGCAAAACAGTATATGGGGTTGGTAAAAAGCTGCCCATGTTAATAATTAGAATATCAGAAATTATTCTGATAATTTTTAAACTTTAAGGAAATTGTATCAAGTTAACTGGTCTTTCTTTATATAGGGATATATTTCATTTTATTTATAAAATATTGTTGTAAAATCAATAAATAATTTGTGTAAGTTATTTAGTTAATTATATTTAATTTATGAAACATAGTTTAATATAATTACTAAATGATAAGTTTTCTTTTTCAAGTGACTGGTTCATAAGCAACTTTTTTATTCAAAAGGGACTCTTTTACTGAATATGGAAAACTTTGAAATTTGGTTAATGTTGACTTAAGTCATGGAAAACCTGAAATAGTTATTTTTTTCTAGAAATCAGATAGTAAGGGAATTGCATTTAAAAAATTATAATTATTGCACTTGCTTTAGCTACTAATATTGAGCCCATGTCCCATTGTTGTAAGGTTTCTTTTCTTTCTCTTTTCTGTAAATGATTGTGGCTCATGTAAGCTATTGTTTTTTATTTCACCTACCAAAACTCAATCTTGCATGGTTTGTCTTGCATGGTTCGTCATGGTTCAATCTTGCATGGTCATATATAATATATAGTAAAAAGTTTATTTTTATTATAGTAAAAGTTTTATTATAGTAAAAAGATGCAAATTTGCATCTTTTTACAATAACTGTTTCTTCATGCTAATAGTCACTCCAATGACTAGTTTTTAACTTGTTCCGCTATAAATTGTTTACATAATGTTATATTACTTTTTTATTTAAGAGTTTTTTGTTTGGCATTGCTGGTGAAATACTAACTCGTAGACTTAGAACGCAAGCGTTTACAGCTGTTCTCAGACAGGTAATTATTTTTCAAGTTATATTTATGTACTCAAATAATGCTTAGTTAAGTTATTTTGTTATCAATATTATATTATTGCCCATAATATTTTTTTAATGTATTCTACCCTACAGTGTTCTAAATACATTTTCACCTGTAAATCTGTGGGTTTGAATAAAGTCTCCAAAAAAATTATTATTAAGGTTGATTGAGAATGATATAATAGTAAAGGCAGATTAATATCAGAACCACATCATTTTCCATAATAAAATGATTATTTATTCACAATATTTAAAAGGAAGTTTGGCAACTTCCTTTTAAATTCTAAAAAAATACAACCAGGTCAAATAACAAAAAAATTCAAATGTTTTTTACATTGTTTCTTAAAAACGAAATTTAAAACCCAAATAGCAAAAGGTTAAGAGAAGAAATAAGAAAAATATTTTCAAATTTGTTGCAGTTATTTTCTATTTACTATTAAAAGAGATGCTAACAAATCAAATTACTAATAGAATAGTTAACAAAAAAAATAATAGTTAGAAATTACTAATAAATTACCAAATCTTGAAGCTTGATTATGGACTACATTTATTTATAGTTGTGTTGGATCTAATTAAACCTTATAATAACAAATAAATAACTTTTATTTTTGTTGAGTCTAATTAAACTGAATGTTGACTCAAATTCAAAGAATTAAATATGAATAGTGATGTCTGTCCCTTTTAATAAAACTGAGCTTTATTAATCAAAGTTTAGAAATAACTTTAGCATTTGTAAATAAAATAAAAAAAGATTAAAAATTTTTTTGTAACTTTCTATTTTTTATTTTTTTCAAGTTTTTTTTTTATATATAAAATTTTAAGTTTTATTTTCTACTAAGTTGTTTTTTTATTATTAAATGTATAAATGTGGATGTGTAAAAGTAACAATTTTTTTTTATTAAACAAATATTTAGGATATTTCATTTTTTGATGATTCAAAAAACACAACAGGTGCTTTGACAGCAAGACTTGCTTCAGATGCATCTGCAGTAAATGGAGTATGTTTATATTACTTGTGTATCTTTGTTTTATAAATAATTTTAGATATTTTGTACTCTGTATTTATATTTATAAAATTTATTTTTTAACTATAAATAATATTTTTAAGGCTACCTCTTCAAGATTGAATACAATGACACAGGTAATTGTGATGGGAATTACAGCTCTGATTATAGCATTTTATTATAGCTGGCAGCTAACTCTTTTGGTGATGGGTTTTGCACCAGTTTTGTTAATAGCAGGTGCTGCACATATGAAAGTCTTTTCAAATTTTGCTCTGGATCAAGAAAAGCATTTAGTAAATGCAAGTGCTTCAGCTCAACAAGCTATTATGAATATAAGAACTGTTGCTTCTCTGGGGAAAGAAGTTTATTTCATAAATTTATTTAGGGAAATGCTGTTAGGTCCTTATCGGTATATATACTTTTTTCTTATTATATATATATATATATATATATATATATATATATATATATATATATATATATATATATATATATATATATATATATATATATATATATATATATATATATATATATATATATATATATATGTTAACAGATATTAATCCAGGTAATCCAAATAAATATACTTACTTAAACTATGTTACTCAAATAATTGAAGAAAAAAAAAGGTAAATAAAAGCTTATTACTACTTTAATCAACTTCAAAAGCATATACAAATAAACAAGCTTTAAAAAAAAGCATTTTTTAGTGATACTTGTGGTCTAAAAAAAAATTGCTTGACCTGACAGACAAATGACCCAAGTTATCATTTGTCAACATCATGTAAAACATGGTTTTTAATAAAATGTTATAGCACTTTTTTAATAAAATTTTATAGTTTTTATTTTAAAGCCAAAAAACTGCAAAACTTAATTCTGTTTTTTCAATTAGCTTTTAATTTAATAATTAGTTGGATAGTTTTTTAATAATAATTAGTTGGATAGTTTTTTTAATAATAATTAGTTGGATAGTTTTTTAATAATAATTAGTTGGATAGTTTTTTTAATAATAATTAGTTGGATAGTTTTTTAATAATAATTAGTTGGATAGTTTTTTAATAATAATTAGTTGGATAGTTTTTTAATAATAATTAGTTGGATAGTTTTTTTTAATAATAATTAGTTGGATAGTTTTTTAATAATAATTAGTTGGATAGTTTTTTAATAATAATTAGTTGTATAGTTTTTTAATAATAATTAGTTGGATAGTTTTTTTAATAATAATTAGTTGGATAGTTTTTTAATAATAATTAGTTGGATAGTTTTTTAATAATAATTAGTTGGATAGTTTTTTAATAATAATTAGTTAGATAGTTTTTTTAATAATAATTAGTTGGATAGTTTTTTAATAATAATTAGTTGGATAGTTTTTTAATAATAATTAGTTGTATAGTTTTTTAATAATAATTAGTTGGATAGTTTTTTAATAATAATTAGTTGAATAGTTTTTTTAATAATAATTAGTTGGATAGTTTTTTAATAATAATTAGTTGGATAGTTTTTTAATAATAATTAGTTGGATAGTTTTTTAATAATAATTAGTTGGATAGTTTTTTAATAATAATTAGTTGGATAGTTTTTTAATAATAATTAGTTGGATAGTTTTTTAATAATAATTAGTTGGATAGTTTTTTAATAATAATTAGTTGGGTAGTTTTTTTAATAATAATTAGTTAGATAGTTTTTTAATAATAAAATCTTCTTAGTTAAGAATAAAAATATTGTCTCATTTAGCTTTTAAGAAAAGATCAAATTTAGATAAGTTAGTTAAAGAGCACAATAGAAAAAACAATTTGGACATAAAATTATCAATTTTAACATAATAAAATTATGTTTTTTACAAATGTATAAAAATTAAAAAAGAATTTTTTGGTATGGCAATTCTCATAGAACTATAAGAAAACAAAATAAACAACAGCGAGTTATGAATTTTTGTTTTTTCTATATTCATAATAAACAAAATAATAATGATAATTTTATATAAAATTTTTTTGTGATAAGAACTAATTTTTTCTTAAATTGTGAACTAATGTATTAATGAAATAAATAAGAATGAACTAATTTAAAATTTTTGATTTCATGAATGAAATAACACTACAAAATTCAAAAGTATTCAGTTATTATAGTATTAAGTTTTGATCTTTTTTTTTTAATTTTATTTAATTGCAAATAAATTTTTTAACTAATGTTGAAAAATAAAATTTTATATCAAGAATAACAAATGAAATTTCATCTCAAATAAAAACATCTCAAAGAACAGAAATAATATTGGCACATTATGTTATAACTAATATTGTATAACTGTAATGGAGTATTTTTTAAAAACATATTTTTTTGAAAACTTTTTTGAAACAAACAAAAAAATTATTATGATATGGTATTGTTTTTATATACCTAAATGTACCAGTTTATCATTAATTATGTTAACAGAAAATTAAATTAATACAGTTGTAATTTTTTTTGTTAACTGAATTATAAAATTATTTTAGAATACAACAATTTAAATGTGTTGTAAGCATTAAGCAGATTTCTAATCAAAGTAAATATATTGTTTGATTATTACTTTTAAAACATAATAATGAACATTAATGGTAGTAAACTAGTCTTCGGTCACACTAGAGATATTCGTGAGGGACAGTTTGTCCCGGGCGGCAGATATCCAAGGGCGCCAAATGAAATGTATGTACCTAAAAAAAAAAAGAAAAAGGTTCTTCATATATAATATATAGAAAATTTGATAAATAAGGGCACCAATTAGGATTGCCGTCCCAGGCAACGTGAAAGCTCTCGGCGGCCCTGATGGTGAACCAACTATCCTTTAATTAAACTAAAATTGAATTAAAATTTTTTCTTAGAAAGTCTATGCGAAATGCAATTGTATTTGGGATAACATTTGGTCTATCTAGTTCTATAATTATGCTTGCAAATGCTGCTGCGTTCACTCTTGGTGGAAAGCTTGTTCAGGATGATGACTTGCCATTCCAAGATATGTTTAAGTGAGTTATGCTTGTACATTTGTGTAAATATTTATATATACTTATGAAATATTAATATATGTATCAGAGATGCTACAAATAGTAATTTTGCGAATAAGTTGGATTGATGTTTTTTTTTTTACTTATACACAAATATCTTTGCGTACTTAGTCTTAAAACATCATTGATGACATTATACTAAAATAAATAGCTGTCAAGGCTTCAATTCAAATGCCAAATAAGGGTTTGGTTTTGGACAGGCATTATCTAAATACGAAGAATTACTATTACAGCAAAAAAAAAAAAAGATATGGAGTAGTAAATAAAAATAGAACTGTTTGTTTACGACTTAAAAACCATCCTTCATTTTATTTCTTTTTTCTCAAGTTTTTTGTCTAGTATTTGTTTGTGGTTTTTTTGATGTTATCATTTGTTATTTGTCGATTTGTTATTTGTTTAGTATTTGTATGTGATTTTTTTGATGTTACTATATGTTTGTTTAACCATGTAAAGTGGGCAATTTGTTAAAATTTTAACTTATTTTATAACTTATTTTAACTTTATTATACTCTAACCTTTTCAGCAAATTACTCCCTTTACTCAGTCAGTGATAAGTGTTTCTAGCTTTGAAATTTTCGCTCGGCTGTTTACTTTAATACTTAAAGTTCTTGCATATAAGAAATATAAATTAAAGTTCTTGCGCACAAATATTATTTTTTTATAAGTTTTTGTAAAATATAGAAGATTATAAAAATAATAAAAATTAAAAAAAAAAAGTTATGTTGACCTTATGATATTTTCTTTTTTTATTTTAATTCCTGTGTATATTTTTGTAAAAGCTTTTCACATTTTTTTGCTGATATATATATATATATATATATATATATATATATATATATATATATATATATATATATATATATATGTATATATATATATATATATATATATATATATATATATATATATATATATATATATATATATATATATATATGTATATATATGTATATATATATATATATATATATATGTATATATATATATATATGTATATATATGTATATATATATGTATATATATGTATATATATATATATATATATATATATATATGTATATATACAAAAAAGTATATATACGGCCTGACCGCACTCCTGATGAACAGGCTGAATTTGCACAATTAAATAAAGAAAGGAGGCGAACGAGGACTTGCAACGCAATAATAACCTAGACCAGCCCTTTCGATTTGTTATTAGAAGCGGAAAATTACTGTGCATTGACGTCGCTACAACAAAAGACATTGGCAACCGCAAAGTTCATCCATTTGTCAAAGAGAGGGTTGCCAAGCAGGCCCGGAGGGGCTCATATCAGCCAATCTTATAAATCTTACCAAAACCTGAGTAATGTAAAACTTCCTATTTATTTAAAGCAAAATACTAGTACTAACTAAACCAATTAAATTTTATTATACTAATGCTACCTCCTGTAACTCTAATAAATTATCTGAGCTGTCCACACTTGCTTTGGCATATGAAATTGATGTTATTGCAATTGCAGAAACTTGGTTTAAATTGGATTCGATTAAAATAATTGATGGCTATGAACTGTATTAGGCAGATAGAGATAGAATTAGAGGAGGTGTTGTAAATTTATGTAAATAAAAGACTTACAAATATAGAAATTGTAAATGTGACAGATGATGGTCCAATAATTCATTCAAATAGAAACTCAATTGAACATGAATTTATTAAAGTTTTAAATGATTGTTCTCTATACCAAATAGTAAATTTTCCAACATTCAAACAAAATGACTCTGTTTCAGCAGTTAACACCCTTGATCTTGTTTTAGTTTGCAATCCGAATTGCATTGATTTTCTTCAATGCAATTCGGTTTTTCAATGCAAGTTTTCAATGCAAAGTTAGGCCACTATGAAAAGTGAAGATACCATTACTCCATCACTTGGTAATAATTTACTAGTCTTAGTAACAATACAGTACTCAAAAAAGATAAGTTTTGCTTTAAAAAAAGGTAATTTTTTTCAAATGAATAAATACTTGAAACAAGTCAACTGGGTTTAGCATTTTTATAAAAAATCAGCCTGTGAATGTTATAAGTTATTTTTGCACACATATAATGAATCTTGTCGATTGTTTATTCCTATTTTGAATAATAAAAAAAAGAATAGTCAACCCTGGTTGGATGCAAAAGTTAAAAAAGCAATAAATATTAAACATTCTATGTTTTATTCAAATTTGCATCGGCAAAGTCAAGAATCTCGAAAGGCTTTTAACAAAATGTGTGCTAATGTTAAAAAGCAAATCAAAAGATCAACTCGAGAATACGAAATGGATTTAGTAAAGAGAGCAAAGCTTACACCAAAGCTTTTATTCTCATACGTAAATAGAAAATAAAACATTAAAGCGCAAATTAGAGTAATCAAGAACAAAAAAGATATCAGACATTTCAGATATATTAAATAGGCAATTTCAGTCAGTCTTTGTTAATGATAATGACCAACCAATAGCCAAATTCTTGCAAAGATGCGAAAATCAGTGTGATTGCAGTAAATTATCTAATATGATTACCTATGAAAAAATTCTCAAAATGTTAGAAGGTATAGATGAGTAAAAAGCGATGGGTTTTGATGAAATTAGTCCGTTTGTTTTAAAGCATGCTGCAGAAGGTTTTGTGGACCCAATTGTTCATATTTTCAAATTAAGCTTTGACACTGGATGTGTTCCTTACCACTGGTCTGTTGCAAATATATCACCAATTTACAAAGGAGGATCAAAACTTGAATCAGAAAACTACAGACCAGTATCCCTAACATCTGTGATTTTTAAAATGTTCGAAAAGCTCATTTGGGACACAATTCTGCAACATTTAGTTTCAAATAGACTTATATCTGAGGAGCAAACTGGTTTTGTTCCAAAAAAATCATGCACAACAAATCTTATTGAGACAATTGACACAATTACATTTGAAACTGCAAAAGGTAAACCGTTATGCGTCATATATCTTGACTTCGCAAAGGTTTTTGATAAAGTAGAACACAAAAGATTATTGACAAAGATTAAAGCGTATGGTATAACTGGTAAAATATATAACTGGATTGAAAGTTTTCTTGCAAATAGGAAACAAAGAGTTGCTATTAGTAATACAGTTTCAGAATGGGTATCAGTTACCAGTGGCGTGCCTCAGGGTTCCGTTTTGGGTCCAATGTTGTTTCTGCTATTCATAAATGACCTCCCAGAAGTTGTGCTAAACACATTTAAAATGTATGCTAATGATAGCAAAATAATAGCCATAGAAGATTCCATTAATAAACAAGCGGAAATACAAACCAACCTTGACAACATTGTGAAATGGTGCAAAAATTGGGGTATGGAACTAAACTGCAAAAAATGTAAGGTGATGAAATTCGGCAATCAGAAAGTTTTTCAAGGTATTGATAAAATATACACAATCAATATAAATGGAATGATTTATGACCTCTCAAACAGTGTATTAGAAAGAGATCTAGGTGTCTTTGTACAACCGGATATGAGGTGGAAGCATCAAATGCAAGTATGTGTTAACAAAGCTTCAAAAATACTGGGGTTATTGAAAAATGCCTTTGAAAGAGTTTGCCAAATTTGGAACAAACTTCCGGAAAAAGTTGTAGATTCCAAGAATTTGAATATTTTTAAAGCAAGTTTAGACGAATGGCTTAAGAAAAATAAGAAAATTTTAATTTAAAAGAAAAAGAAAAAAAAGAAAAAATACTGGGCTGCTATAGCTGAACATTACAACGTCTTAGCTTGTGGATAAGATCCACGCAGTTTACCACTAACTAACTAACTATATATAAATTTATACAAACATGCTGTAATTTTTTCTTATAAAATTTACATTTTAAAATCTGATAACTTTTAATCAAGTCTCATCCTTTTACTGTGACTGTTCCTAAGTGTTTCAAAAATCCTAATTTAGTCTTGTTTTTTCCTTGAACATCAGCTCTTTAAATTTGGCTCCCTTCATCTTATTTTCCTGATTCATACAATTCCAGTAACTTCCAACTCTAATAGTGGTTGCTTGCAGCCTTGTTGAAAGTGAAGATTTAAAAAAAAAAAAAAAGAAACATGTAAAATTGTTTATTAGTAGCACTTGCTATTGTTTGTTATATGTTTTTATTTTTTGTAGAGTACTTTCTATTGTTTGTTATTTGTTTTTATGATTTGTAGAGTTGTTCTTGCTACTGTTTTTGGTGCTATGATTGCTGGACAAATTGCATCAATGGCTCCAAATTATGTTGCAGCTAAAGTTTCAGCTGCTCGTATATTCCAGCTTCTTGATAAAGTTCCAAAAATTGAAACTTTCAGTAATAGCGGAAATATCTTAGTAAGCAATGCAAAGTTTTACTTTATCATTTTTTTTTTCTTTTTTAACAAATTAAATTCTTCTTAGCAGTACAAAGTTTTATTTTATCATTTTTTCTTTTTTTTATTGTTTTTTTTTTTTCAAAATTATTAAATCTTTCTTTTTTTCTTTTTCTAATTTTTTTTTTAAATTAATAAGTTTTTCTATTTCAAATTGTTACATTTGTATATTTAAAAAAAAAAATTACACAGGAGTGCATAAATGGAGACATAGAGTTTAGTGGCATTAAATTCAACTATCCTACTCGTCCTGATGTTCAAGTTTTGAACGATTTCTCCCTTAAAATTGAGTGTGGGAAGAAAGTTGCATTAGTTGGCTCCTCTGGGTGTGGTAAAAGCACAAGTGTTGGTCTAATTGAAAGATTTTATGATCCTGATTTTGGCAAAGTGATGATTGATGGTTATGATATTAAAGATTTCAACTTGAAATGGTTGCGCTCATGTTTAGGACTGGTTTCACAAGAACCAGTGCTATTTGCAAGAACAATTAAAGAAAATATTGTATATGGCTTAGACAAAGAAATTAGTATGGATGATATTGTTTTGGCTGCTACAAAAGCCAATATACATGGATTTATTTCCAACTTACCAAAGGTAAACTATACAAACATATTCATATATTAACACATGTTCTTGTGAATAGTTATTTTTTATTTAAAATACTTTCTAAACAGCACTATACTGAATTCTTTTTTTTTTTTTGCAGCACTATTATAAATATCTAAAGGTATGCCTAGTAAGCTATAAATGTTTTTTAATTGACAAATATGTATGTATGCTTTGTAAGCCTTGTACCTAATAATCCCTAGTAGTATGAGTTTTTTTTAATTGATGAAATAAATGACTATTACAACAAAATCCAAGGCTTTTGCTCTCAAAGCAATTATAAAAGTTGTTAATATTCATTTGTACTAATAGTAATCAAACAAGGTTTTTTTTTTACTTTTTATTTTTTTATTTTCCCTTATTCTATATATATATATATATATATATATATATTCTTTTTTCTCTTATACTTGTTAAAGTCTTAAAAAAGTAGTGACCACCAGTCATTGATTTGTACATAGATATAATATAGTATATAATAATGTAATTCATATTAGTCATATTTTCACAAAAACATTTTAACGACTAAACCTCAACTTGATCAATCAAGTTACAATAAAACAGGTAAACAAAAAAGATTGACAAGTATAAATATCTCATCGGTTTTGATAACTTTAATTCTTATGTAAATTTCAGAGTCTTTTCTCAATCAGAAAAAAGACTCTGAAATTTACATTTCTCATTTTGATTCTTTTTTCAATCAGAAGCTGATCTAGTTCTGTTAATTAGCTTTATATCATCAGCTTACAATTTACATTTTAATCTTGATCTCAAATGAATATAAAATAAAAATAAAACTAGATTTCAATCTGGGTCTCAAATAAAGAACAGTTAAACAAAAGTTTTGAAATAATGATAATCATTATATAGAAATACTGCATAATTTCATCTGCTTGTTTATTCCAGCTTCTTGATAAAGTTCTAAAAATTAAAACTTTTATTAATACTTTCAGTAATTTTTTAATAATCTCATTATAAAACATTCTTAAAGCATATTCAAAAGTTTAAATAAAATATGAATGTTTGTATCAGTTAAATTTAACAAATCTTGATTTTCTGTCCACTTTTAAATTAGTGGAACCAAGGTTATATATTTTATGTCTTTGTTCAACAGTTCAAAGAACTTTTTTTGGATAATATACCAAATGTAATGTACCAAAAATAATGTACCAAAAAAAATCTGTGTTTTGATGTGGTGGTTACAGAAATGTGGATTACTTTAATTAGTTAACTGTTTTAAAATATCATTATATTAGTCTTATTCAAAATTCAAACAACTCTGATTTTAAAACAATTAGTTTTAATTGAATTGTCATCAAATCAAGATAAGTAACAAGCAAAAATATTTGCATTTTCTGTTAGAAAATCTTGGTGTATCAAACAAAACAACTTCTAAATAGTTACAGATTGCTTTGAGAACAGTGCCGAGTGTCATAAAACTATTTAATGATACTGGTACAATCAAAAGGAAATTAGGAAATAAAAGAAAAAAAAATTTGTTCAATGAGATTTTTTAAAATAGTGAAAGATACCTTAGACAGAAACCTAGAGATTTCTGTTCGAACTTTAGCAAATAAATTTAAGATTCCACTATACAAATTGCTTCCACTATACAAAGAGTGAAGAGATATTGTGGCTATGAATCTTATAAAAAGAAAAAAGTTACTTATGAAGCAAGAAAATGTTGGAATTCGTTGTTCAAAGCTGTTCTATAAAAAAAAATGTGCTAAAATATTTTGTTTGATTATTGATGATGAAATTTATAGTGCCACATAAAACCGATTGCTTCCAGAACACCAATATTATTCAGCAATTAATCTCAGGAAACTGAACCAAATATAAATCCGTTGGAATGCAAAAACTGGCTATAAAATACTTAGTTTAGCAAGCAATTTGTAAATGGGGTGAAAGAAGATCTTGTTTTGTGACTACAGGAACAATTTACACCGAAATCTACATCAAAGATTACCTTAAGAAGCGTCTTTTGCCGTTTTTAAGATCTCATACAAGTAATCCATTATTTTGGCTCAATTTAGCATCATGTCACTACTCTTGGACAAGTTTAAACTAGCTGACAGAATATAAAGTAGGTTTCGTTGAAAAACACTACAATCCACCAAATTTTCACGAATTATGTCCTATCAAAAGATATTGGTCTATTATCAATGGAGAACTAAGGTTCAATGTAAGAAGCTAAAAACACCACTTCAAAAATAAATGGACTAGAGCTACCAAAAAAGCCGAAGACCATGCAAAAGCTAATATTGAGTGTAAAATGCATCATGGGTTTACATGCACAAATTTCAGTGAAATTTAAGAATATTAATATATGTACTTTAAAAATATAGATAACATTTAGTATATCGAAATACAATAGTTGAATAGATATTCTTTAAAATATCAGTGCAGATTTTTTATTGTACTTCTCTTAAGGACTTGTTCAAGGGACTTAAATAAGTCCCTATTATTATCAAAAATTTTTTTTGAAGATTAAGGTCTTAAGGGGCCTTTAAATCCATTTTTATTTTATTACATTACTCACATATGGGGTGTGATAATACATTTTGAATATTGTTTTTGTAGCATCCTAACCACTACTCCTAGAATTGCTTATAATTGTCATTCAAATTATATTATTGTTTCACAACTGATCAAATAAGTAAGTATAGCAATAATAGCTCATCTTATAACTGAGTGTCCCATGATTAACAGCGTAGCGAATTTTAGTCTTAAGCGAGCAAAGAAGGTTTTCAAAGTGGACTGAAATCTTGTTACTTAAGTTGAATTTTCTTTTTCAGGTGATTTAGTTTTTTTGCTTTGAAATCATAAGAATAGACTCTCTGTTTTAGGTGAGCCCAAAATTTCTCAGTGGGCCTTAATTGCAGTACATTGGGTGGATTATCATCCTTAGAAACATAGGTTATATTAAACTTCTTATAAGTTTCAATTGTTAGCTTTGCATAATGACAGCTTGCACCATCAAGCCAAAATATATATTTTATATTTTTGGATGCAAATTGATGAAGGGAACAAGTTTCTTTTCGATGCGTTCTTTGGAATATATTTTTGCTTCAATGGCATTATTCTTAATTGCAAAGAAAAGCTTTGATTAACCAAATCTACTTATTGCAATCGATACTAAAACTTTCGCTTGAAACTTTGATTTAAACTTATATTTAATATTATTTTCAGTTTTGTCTTTATCTTGACTATAAAAACCATCATTTCCTGGTGTGTTTTGGCTGCTCAATGTAAAATAGGGGTTGTCATCCACAATAATTTCATACTCATTTGATGGTTGGAAAAAAGTTTTCGAAAGTTTTTACAGTCGTTGTTTTTGTTTAATTATTTGAATTTCAGAGCTTTCTGGTGCTTTCTTTTTTTTAAAATATTCAAGTCCATGCATGTTAAAAATTTTATAAACCTAATTTCTACCCAAGTAGCAAACAATATTGGCGCCATATTGGGGCGATATTGTTTATAATATTGGTGCAATATTATAAACTATATCGGGCCAATATTGCAATGTGAACATTTTGCCAATATTGGCCATTATTGGTGCTACAATATTGCGCCAATATTGTCAAGTCAATATTAGCCAATATTGGCGATACAATATTGCGCCAATACTGTCAAGTCAATATTGGCCAATATTGGCAAAATGTTCAGTTCAATAGTTTATAATATTGCGCCAATATTGTAAATAATATCGCGCCAATAATGGGGATATAATACTGGCCAATATTGGTGTAATATAGTTTACAATATTATCCTGATATATATAATATATATAACTATATTAAGTAACTATATTCTATGATCATTGTCATCTCCTAGATTGCCATCTCCTAGACCTGTTTAACTCAAAAGAATAACGCAGCCTATTACTATAGTATCACTTAAACAAGAAAACTATTATAAATTTTAATTATTAAAAATTTGTAGAAGGCAATATTTTTTATTATTTTTTAATAATAAAATTTAATCGAAAATACTCAATATATTGCAGATAATTCTGTTCTAAAGCAATCTCATAACTGTCAAAAAAAAGTATAAAAAAGAGATGAAACCATACTAAACAATCAACATTTACTATATTTGAGTTAAATATAGCTGTTTAGATAAAAAACAAAGACAATACTGTAAATAAAACAAAAACAATATTGTAAATAAGACAATTACCAAAAAAAAAAAATTCTTATTTTCAGCTGCTTTCAGTTACTTTTAAAAGCATGATTTCAAAGACGAATTTATATAATTTTTACTATTTTCAGCATTACTTATTGTGTGAATTTTTATTTTTTTATTACCTGTAACATTGCATTAAACTATTGCATAAAATAAAATGCTATATAAAATAAAAGACATTATGATGATGATGATGATGATGATGATGATGATGATGATGATGATTATGATGATGATGATGATGATGATGATGATGATGATGATGATGATGATGATGATGATGACGATGACGATGATGATGATGATGATGATGATGATGATGATGATGATGATGATGATGATGATGATGACGTATTTATTTCTTGAACAAATATCTGTAACAAAATAAATAGACTATAAAACTTATATTTTATAGATGAAATCTTCTCAAAGTGTTTTGATTTAAGAGTAAACTTACTATTTTAATCTTGATACTTAAGTATAGCAATATTTTTTCTATTCTTCTCATGATGCAATATGTTTTAAATCAATTACAACCACTTCTCGTAATTCAATCCGTAAATGTCGAATAAAAGAATTTCATTACTCTTACCAATATTGGCGCAATATCGGATATCTTGGCCAAGATTAGCCAAGATACCCAATATCGCGGCAATATTACGCCAATATTGTTTGCTACTTGGGTATGAATTCCATATTTTAATGAAAGTTTTCTTTGGCAGATTCCAACTTTATTTTTAGCCTTGTTAATGAGTGAAGTAATTTTTCTTTTGTCCATTTTGTATGGTTTTTTGCTGCTTCCCGACTTTTAAGGTCAATATTGTCATCAACTCTTTTAATAATATTGTAAATTGTTCGCCTAACAATTTTTATTTGCATAAAATAATGCACTGTAAATGTTTTTGTCTATACTATCTAAATAGAAGTTTCGAATAAACTTTTTTTTTTTTTTTTTTTTAATTCCATCCATTTTATTTATATAAATTTAATTGCCAAAATCAGTATCAGATTATGAAATAATAATGTCTAGTGAATATATTTAACTTCGAACTGCAGAAATATTCGAATTTGTTTGCGAGTTTCGAATGTTCAAATTTTGTGCAAGTTTTTAATAGCCTCGTGTTATCTTCTATTTTTATAATTTAGATATTTTACTTTTATTTTAATAGTAATTTCTATTGGTTGCTTGCTACAAGAGCTAGCTATTTTATATTTTTTATATGTAACTTTTGCATCAAATGTTAAATGTGGCGTTAGTACTACATTACCGAAAAATATTTTGATTAATTTTTTCTTGTTTACAATAAAAGCTTTTTTTTTTTTGTTTGTTATAAATATTTAACAGAAATGCTTTAAATTGTCAAAAAAAAGAGTATTTTATTAAATTTGTTGATAGATAAAAGGTTTTCAAAATGGTATATAATGTATTAAAGGGATCCCTAAGTGCTATAAAGATATGATCTCATATGAAAGAGCATTTAAAAAAAAAATGTTTGATGTATATTATTTTTTCTAAAACGTAATAATGAACACACACTATCAAATTTAATTTTCAAAAAAACGTTTTTCTTTGATTTAAAAAAATGCGTCTTGTCCAAAGTTTATTGACTCTATTGCCTCAAAAAACTAACGTTTGTACGTCAAATTAATCAAAGTAGACAAAATGTTGTTATTGCAAACGTATTAGTTGGTAATTAAATTTAAAAGTAAAGTCGTTTTTAACTAACACATAACTACTTACAAGAATAAGTTTTGTAGCATTTTGTGAAAATATATTTGTATATTAAAATTTTTTTTATAATTTTTATTTATATATTTGTGTTATAAGGGCAATTCCACGGCCAAAAATGAATAGAAGTCAAATTTGAAACTCTTTTTAGCCAGTTTTTAACAAACGAGTATTGATGTAGACACATGAAAGTTTATTTGTTTTCTTAGTACAAAAATAAATTTATTTCAGTCATTTTTATGGTTTCGAAAGTGACGGTTATGCTCATTTTCGCTTGATAAAAAAAATAATTTTTGTAAAATGCTTTAGTTAAATTAACATTTATGTTACTTTTGCTATATTTTTTTGTTTCAAATTGATAAGGTTAGATAGACATTTTATTAGAAATTAAATTAAGACGGCTCGAATTAACACAAAAAAATCTAATCGCGAAAAATTTTTTTTTGCTTTACTCCATACACCCCCCCCCCTCTCTCTCTCTTTTATAGCTCGTGCCAATGTGCGGTAATGGGGGGAGGAGCTTGTGTTAGTATAAAACTGTCTCTTTAGCACATAATTGTTATCTTTTAACATACTATCTCTCTTATTTAAATAATATCTTATGATTTTCTTGTTTGGCGGAGTTTAAAATAGCGTAAGTTACTGTTATAATTTACAGCTTAATTTATAAGTTAAAGTTTAAGTTGCAGTTACAGTGTAATGAGCAAGTAACTTTTTTTATACTATTAATTGTTTTTGCTTAACATGATACTTAAAAAAGTAAAAGTAAAAAAGAGTAATAAGCAAACTTTACTATATTTCAGTGACAGATCCAGATAGAGGATGGGGGTATGCATCCCTCCCCTCCCCCACCAGAATCTGAAAGTCTTGAAAATATCATAGAAATTGAGGACCCTGTTTTTTGCTTTTTTTTTAGGAGACGCAAACATGATACAAAATTCAAAAATATTTTAACATCCTCCACCAAAAATTCCTGGATCCGTCACTGCATTAATTAAACCACTTTAATTAGTCATATTTGATAACCACTTTAATTAGTCATATTTGAAAACTGTTTAATACGATCATACGTGATTTTACGATGATGATACGTTAACAGTTTTTAATTAGAAAACTGTTTAATACGATCACGCTGACAATAAAACACGCGTTTTTAATGAGTATTTAATTGTTATTATAAAAAGCTATAAAACAACAATAAAACAGAAAGTTGTCTTTAAAATAGCTTGTGTTAATGTAAAACAGTTTATACAGTTTAATAACATAAAATGCGTTTAAAATAAAACAAAGCAAATAAATGAAATTGTTTGAATTAATAAATTCAAAAATTATCGTCAATAAATCAAAAAACATCGTCAAAAACTTAATAAAAAATTAGATTTTTAAAAACGACGTTTTTATAATTTATTGTTTCTTGAATAAAGGACTAATAAAAGTTTAAATATAATTAAATTTTTCATTTAAATGGTTTTTAAGTTGATGTTTTTATTCAATTTCTCTATTTCAATTGTTTTCCAATAAAAAGTGAAACAAAAAAAATTTGGTTCAAATAAATCGAATTATACTTCATGTTTAAAATAAGGTTAAAAAACGTTAAAGTAAAAAAATTGCTGGTTTTTATTAGCATTTTTATACTGTTTGAAAAATAAAACTAATAAAAAAGAATTAACTTATAATATATTAATTAATAATTATTAGAATTAATAATAATAATAATTAATTCTTTTTTATTAGTTTTTTTTTCAAACAGTATAAAAATGCTAATAAAAGTCAGCAGTTTTTTTTGCTCTAATGTTTTTAAGCCTTATTTTAAACATTTTGATAAACAAAGATTAAAACCAGGCTGTTTTGTTAGAATGAAGAAAAAACTCGAAATGTCTTTTCCCTTTTCAACTTTTTGCTTTAATGACCTTTTAAAACTTAACTATTTAATCATGACTTTTTTTTACTTGAAAATCGAAGTAGATATTCTAAAGTTGTTGTGACGTACTAACGTGATTTTTAACAACTAACAATCGAGTTTCAATAGTAAAAAAATAAAATCAAAATGGAGTTGTTTTTCAATGATTTCGGCAATTGCTTTTTGTTAGCATGCATTTGTTATTACAATTTAGTGAATAAGAAAAAAAAACTTACACATTTTTTTTTATGTTCTTTCATATGAGATCATATGTTAGGAGCTTTTAGGGATCCCTTTAAACATGATTTCAACTTTAAGGTCTTTTTTATTTTTACTTTTTATTTTTATTTTTTATTTCGTCCTTTAAAATAAGTTCTACAATGTTTTTACAACAACAATATAATTTTCTTTTTGTGGAAAATTCCAACTGAAGCTGGCAGAAGACATGGTCTTATCATCCAGCCCCATTGCTACAACTTTAGATATAATCTTGTATATAATACACATGCATAAACTTTT
This sequence comes from Hydra vulgaris, assembly GCF_022113875.1. Lineage (NCBI taxonomy): Eukaryota > Metazoa > Cnidaria > Hydrozoa > Anthoathecata > Hydridae > Hydra > Hydra vulgaris. The sequence continues at coordinate 46,902,504 of NC_061163.1, forward strand.
AAGGTCATGAACCTGGAAAAAAAAATATTTAGAAATGGCAAAGCTAGAAGATTTAACCATTGAATGTACTTTTCAACAGCATAAATAAAGTTACAAAGTGCTCATAAAGTTGTCAGTTTTTAGTGTACACTGCTTTGATTTCGAGGTTTTAAGTAAAAAGGTACTCAAGATGTTTCAAAAAATAACAATACTTTGAGTGTGCATGAGATGTATTCCATTGAAAACAAAATAAAAAGTGTTCCTTTTCAGGTCTATATGCTTTTTTTTGTGTTTTAGATACTAACTTTTAAACATAGAGTAAACTTGTAACATTTATATGTTTATACTTGTGACAAAATAAGAAAATTTTGCAAAATTATCAGAATGATTGAAGCCTGAACAAAAAAGCCCTTTAAATTTTTCCTCCTGCTCTTAAAGTGAGAGCAACAAGTTCATAATTTTTTTTTTTTTTATTTATCTCAACTAAAATCATATTAATTTAAAAATTTCAAATTTTATGTAAACATCTTTCTGCGTTCAAAAATTATGGCAATATTAAATTTGTAACCCCCTCAAATTGAGGGCGAGTTAAAACTTTAAATGGTCATCATTTTTTAATGCCAAGAAATCATTGCACGAAATTTGAAATTTCTTATTGAAAATGATTTTAGTTAAGAATACTTAAAAAAATAATTTGTTAACTCTTTGCTCTCATGTTTATGGGCAGAGGGAGAAATTTTTCTGGATTTTTATTGCCCTCAGGCTCCAATCATCACAGTATTTTGCAAAACATATTTGACATAAACAGATAAATGTTTGGAGTTTATCTTATGTCTTACCTTATGTTTGCTTTCTCAAACACCAAAAAATGCTGAATTAGCCCCTGTCTCAACTACCTAAATACTTGGAATATCTCTATAAGGAAAAAATATAGAGACAAATACATAGTAATAATTTTTGCAAACATTTTTTATTCATAATTCTTATATTTACAACCGTGCAATATTTTTTACTATATAATAAATTATTCACATCCTCATACTAGAGTAGGTTACAGCCATTTTACGAAGCTTTTCTCCATGGCAGTTGCTAAGCTCCGAAGCTGCGAATTTTTCATTGTCTTGTTAGTATGCTTGTGAACAGCTTCACAGCTTTGCTTACTGAGAATTCCCAAGGGTTTGTTTTTTCTTTCTAGAATCATAATGAGGTGTGACTGTGTAATGTGAAATTTCCAACATGGGTAATTTTCTGAGACAAATTCCTGAATATCTCTGCTGAATTCAAGAGAAAGTTTTATTTCAAAATATCCTTCTGTCACTAAAACAAACAAGTTTAAAAAAAATATGTTTATAAAAACTAATAAATATAGTATAAACTATAGGTAAAAAAGAATTAACTAATAATTAATTAATTAAAGTCTCAATACAAGGTATCGTCAACAGAGTAGCGATAGTTATAAGTTCATCCAAGCAAGAAAGTACTTTTTGACAGTTAGGTTCATCAAATCCTCCTCCATTGTAACCGTGCCTTGTTACAGTTTTACTGATTAAGAACATTTAAGTTGAGTCCTCGGCCATCAGAACATCTGTTATTTGTGTAACAATATGTTCAAATGAATGTAATTCAGGAAGTGGAACTATATCAATAACAAGAGTTTCTCCAGATTCCTCAATTAGGCATGGTCGAACAACATTTTTATAGTTTTTCATGTGCTTATAAAGTTCGCCATCCTCAATAAATTTCTGATGCCAATTAGTCATACTTTAAAAAGTGAACTTTCCATTTTTATTATCTTTTTCTCCTTCACAACAACAGCAAGCATACTTTTCCTTGTTTGCCTTTAAGTGTTAGTATTTAAAAAGACTATATTAAAATATTAAGTTTAATATTGATAAAATAATAAAAATCACTTTTTGTAAATTAACATGCAATTATTTAAAGTAAAATGTTTAACTTACAGAAATGCCCAGTAAACAATTAATTAGCTCATTCAGCTTAAATAACTTAATAAGCCTTTCTAAATTATAATTACTTTCTATTTATGTTTAAAAATATTTTTTATTATTGTTGTGGGTGTATAGCCTAATATAATAAAATATAGCCTAAATATAATAAAATATAGCCTAAATATAATATAGCCTAATCTAATAGTCAATAATATTTTTTATATCAACAAAACAACAATAGCCTTAAATAAACTCTAACCCTGTCATAGATACCTCATTCGAAATATGACAACCAATCAAAAGTGTAGGAAAATGAGCAGCCCGTGAAACCCATAATCATAACAATAATTCAAAAATATATGATAGTAAAAAAGAACTTTTATGATAGCGAAAAAGAATTTTTACAAGTTTTACAAGTTTTTGTCTGGTGATATATATATATATATATATATTCGTTCATATTGGTGTTTATAAAACAATTTTTTTTTTTTTTATTTATTTTTATTGTTATTATTGTTGTGGTGCATAGCCTGTCTTATTTATTTTTAAATATTCCTCTAATTAATCTTTATTTTTGTCTTGACAACTGGCAAAATATGCTTTGTCTAATCAATAATTCTCCTTTATTCTAATGTACTTCATTTCTTCCCTCAGGTGTTCACTGCTTGTGTGTGACCATTCGGCGAATTTTATATGCCAAAGTTTTTAAATAATATTGGGCTTAGCCCGCAAGGGTTAGTGTTACGGTCATCAAGCACGACTATTTTCCTAATTGCAATTACTGTCACCGCGAAAGAGGATGTTTATCTGTGGAAGATGCCTGGGCTAGCTTTTCAGTCATAATTCAGTTCTAAATCCATGCATAGGTGTTTAATCCATCATGGTTTTCTGGAGTATGGCTGGGCTGGCTTGGTTTGGTTCAGAGACAAATCTTTTACGCTGGTTACTAACAATACTAGACTCTACTGAACGACATAAACAGCACAGACTTATACATTACACCTATACACCCTTATGCACATACAGCCTGTTTACATAGTTTGCATGCTTTTTGTTCTTTCATAGATAAACTATCTTTGTCTGAACTCATCCTTATTTAAATAATATTTTCTTTTATTAGATAATATGTGGTTGAAATGTTGATATAGATTTGTGTTTTATCTATATGTGTTTATAATGTGTGATACTCATTTAAGGATTCATATGTATATATATATATATATATATATATATATATATATATATATATATATATATATATATATATATATATTTATATGTGTATATAAATATAAGAGCGATTCTTATAAACTAGCGGCTTTTGACATGTTTTTATGATGTATGTCTTTCCTTGTTATTTTGTTATGGTCTCAAAATTACATTTAATTCTGACCGTAGAGGAAACATTACTTTTCGGAAATTTCGATTTAGATATGGTCTCAAAATTACTTTTAATTCTTAAGGTTTGATATCTAGCAAATAATATGTGAATAATTTATAAATATGTAAGTAATATAAATATATACAAAAATAGGTTCATGTACATTAGTGTCACCTCCATGACCCAAATCTTTACGTATTTCATTTATTATACAATCCATTGCTGACATGAGAAGATTCATTTCCTTTTTTATAGTAAGCAATGTATCTGAAGATATTTCTAAAATGAGTTTATGCACATCTTCAGAGTAGAGAGTAACATGAAGAGCTTTACCACCTACAAAAAATGTATTTCCTGAGACAAATGTTCTATTCACTAATGTTTGACTTTGATATATACGTATTTTTATTTATTTTTATAAAATTAATAATAAATATAGATAGATGAAAAAATATAAATACACAATTAGCAGTTGCTACAGTTAATTCATTATTGTCAGATGTTTTATACATATCTTTTAGTACAGAGGAAATAACTTGTTAGAAGGTTTTTGAGTCTTGAGAAAGAATGAGCTCATGTAGATTTTGCACTGTTGCAGATTTTGTGCAAGGGTGTCTGATACCTTTACCAACCCTTTGGTAGCAATCTGTGCAAAAAGATGCATTATTCACATCTGAGGACTCATGCTCTTTACTAAAATCCAAGTTTATATATATTTGCATGTATCATCAATAAATCAGTATTAGTCACAAACTTTTGTTTAACTTTTTTTAAATGAAGACATTTTTTATATGTTGAACAAACTCCAGATGGTAGAGAATTGATTTCCAAACTAAACCCTGGATCCACTTATAGAATAATGAGTT